>JAZGTK010009630.1:0-17103 GCA_036877625.1 Ambastaia sidthimunki | reverse complement strand
TGGTGTCAACAATCAAGAGCTGTCTGTAGAAAGTGTGAAAGCACCTGCTCTGCCTGATGGCGAGGTCAGTTGAGTTAAGGTCGTCGGTTTGAGTTCTTTGCATTCTAATTTAAATGTCAACAGCCTCAACTTCATCTGTAAGAGCTCAAGCAAATGTCTGACTGCATGGCTCCATCTACTGGTACTGCACCTGTAACCATGCAGTTCCATGCAGAGGAGTTAAATCAAAGTTTGGTCTTCTGCAGAAACAGAAAAGATGTTTTGAAGAATCTTTACACAAGTGTTGACAGTACAACAATGGTTGACGGTGATCACAACAATTAAAATCCAAAAAACAGAATTAGTCCATTAGGCTTTAGCTCTGTACTAAATCTAGTGACAGAGTCTGTGGGCTAAACAATTAATTAGTGTAATGTATAAAAATTTTTGTTTTTTTAACAAATTTAAAACTAAACAATCACAAATCTTATTACTTATTTGCCACTGAAGGTGACTATATACAGCCATTAAATTCACCTAAGCCAGGAATTAAATTCACATCTCATCTTCAGAGAATTTACCTCAAGAGCTAAATTAATTCACCAAGACTTTGAGATTATACATGTTTGTGACAAAGCAGAAATGAACACTTGTTTTAAATTGCTTATATGAGTTTAACTTAGGCTTTGAGGCAGCAGTTGCATTGATTAGATGGCTTTGCGCTCTTAAAAGACTGAAATCTAAGCTTCTCACTGAGTTTGTTTCAGAACAAAACTCTTTCCTTCTTCCACGCAGTCTCAGGAGGAAGTGTGTGACTTGTTGCATGCAGCGCCCTTCCAAAACATCTTGCCAAGAGTCCACGTTAAAGGTACGTTTGCAGCATGTATGCTACAGTGATTTTAGCATGTTGTACTTGAGTAGCTCCATGCAGATCAGATAATTCTTCTGCAAACCCTATGCAGAAGGTGAGCGGCTGGATGCAAAGATGAAGCGGTTGGAGGCCAAGTACACAGCTTTGCATATGGTTCCTCTAATAGAGCGTCTGGGAACCCCTCAGGTGGGTGAACCATCACTGTGCTGACAGCCACTTTAGACTCATTACATTATACATTTACTTAATATCATTAGTGTCACCAATTACACATTTAACCTTCTGCTTTGATCTAATCTGAGCCTTATTGATGATTATTAAAGGTAATGGGCAAATAGTTTTTTTAGAAATTTAAATGTGTACGGTGTAATTTTCAGATGTTCTAAATGTTACACATTGATGATTAGACTGAGAAACTTTGGTAGCCGTTTGATTTGAACATTAAAATTGAACACAGTGAAGGGTACAAATATTTAGATTCATCACACTTAACCAATACAGTGTTCAAGCTTCTAAGCCCCTCCCATTTTCTGCGTACCGCATTCATGCTAATTACCCTTTTATATTGACCACATTGAGATGAGATCACATGACCAGCTAAATACTGGCCAGACAAATGACGTGTAGGTCTCTAAGGAACACAAAAGGCTTTTTTCAATTGCTGTGTGTTTCTAAAAATACTGGGCTTTCCAAACCAGGATAGACTTTTTTTAACTATCAGATCAAAAAGGGCAGAAGCCCATTTCCCAATTATTGGGCATGTCCAGACTTGGATAGGTGTTTTTAACCATCCAATAGCAGAAAGATATTAGGAATCACCTTTTACTATAATTAGTAAGTCATTTGAATCTGGATAATATTACAGAGTATGGCCGTGATTTTATCTCCTTTATCCTCTCATCAGCAAATTGCCATCGCTCGTGAGGGTGACCTTTTGACCAAAGAGAGGCTGTGCTGCGGTCTCTCCATGTTTGAAGTCATCCTGACCCGCATCCGCGGTTATCTAGACGACCCTATTTGGCGCGGCCCGTTGCCCAGCAACGGTGTGATGCATGTTGACGAATGTGTAGAGTTCCATAGGTTGTGGAGCGCCATGCAGTTTGTCTACTGCATCCCTGTTGGAGCACATGAGTTCACTGTTGAGTGAGTGACTGAATAGAAACTCTCCACATTTTTAATTGTATCGCATTATTGTATTTGAACAGTTGTTGGAAATGCAATTAAATACAGCTGTATAATTTAACTAGAGAATGCACAGTTTTATAGCAGTTTGGAACACGTTTGTTGTAGGCTTTAGTAAGAGCTTTTAAGAGCATAATGGTTCTTTTAGGCAATGCTTTGGAGATGGACTCAACTGGGCCGGTTGTATGATTATCACGCTACTGGGTCAGCAGAGACGTTTTGATGTCCTCGATTTTAGCTATCATCTTCTCAAAGTGCAGAAACATGATGGCAAAGATGAGATCATTAAGAATGTGGTGAGTTTAACACATTTCTCAACCATATTTTAAAAGTATCTTCTTGATTTCCAACCAAACCATCTGTATTGTCATCTCTCCGTAGCCTCTCAAGAAAATGGTTGACCGAATTCGGAAGTTCCAGATCCTAAATGATGAGATCCTTTCTATTTTGAACAAGTACCTAAAGTCTGGAGACGGAGAGAACATGCCAGTGGAGCATGTGAGATGCTTCCAGCCTCCAATCCATCAGTCACTGGCCAGTAACTGAGATGACCATACATTTGCACCATTTAAACTCAAAAGGGTATTACATAATATGGAATGTTTTAAGCGACAAGAGTTTAGACTCTAGGACCAGTTTTACTGTCACATTCTACATACAGTGTAACTCTTAGTACACAAACCTGCAGTGTTCATAGAGCCAGTAAGCTGCTTTGTGATTGGCCAAGTGATTTGGTATGCTCTGTATGTAACAGTATTGGTTTTGCATGTCTCAGGCTTGGTAAATTAGGCCAAAATGTATTTTAAGACTATTGACAAGTGGCCCAGTTTCACTTATATTTTAGATTGTACACACATGTGCCTTATTATAGACAAATTACTATTCTTCCATGTCTTCATGATAGCACAGTGCTACTCCTTTTTATGTTTAATATTTAGAGAAAGCTGTGGATTAAGGTTAGGGAAATGGCTGATTATTGAAGCCTGTGCTAAGGTGAGAAAGCAACAGTATTTTTTTATGTGGTGATTAAACAATTGCATGCTAGTTTTTATTAAACATTCATTGTAACCAAGTTCTTACTCTGAATAAACACGTGCCTTTTTGTATTCCAGTTACATTATCAAATTTTAATTCAATAAATGTGTATTAAATCCTACTTTCTGTCATTTTCATTCTTCACTAAAAACAAAAGGAATACAATGAAGACATCACCCAAAATGAAGTTTTTATCTTTTACTCCTCATGTTGGAAATGAGGTTGATAAGGTGTTCTCCATCCACTTGGGTGTCTTTATTACAAAGTCAACGCAGCTACCAACTTCTTTGTAGAAAGGAACTTGGTGCAGGTAAATACAGATATCTGTACATACAATATAACAAACGTCTCTTAAAAATGTACAGGTGTATATTTACAGTGCTACATGAGAAATGAGATGAAGCCTTACCCAGTAGTCTAGTCTAAACCAAGAATAAGTAAGGCAAATAAAACAACCCTTAGTACAATCAACTGGTCCATCTTTTTTGCCTCAGGAGTTGATTGTCTTAGGTTTACTCTTATATTTGAAAAGAAAAAGATTCTAGATGTCCAAACGGCAGCAAAAAACTTTGTCATCTGCTGCACGCTGGTTCCTTCTTGACCCTAGGAGGCTGCCATAGTGCCGTTTCTTCTGGAGATGCTGTCAAAAGGCAATCCCATCTCTCTGTCACCAATGTCCTCTGAGTCTTCGTTACGTAGGAGCTCATAATTGGAGTGGTTGTGAACTGCCAAGCCATTTGAAATGGGACCGTTCCTTTCTTCCTTCCTAATGGACACAGCTAGCGTTGCCAAGCTAATGCTAACGTCTTTAAAGGCGTGCAGCAGGAAGATGCCCACGATGATGGTGACAAAACCACTCAGTGTGCCGATGATGTCATCTGCGCCCATGTGTTCCCATTCTTTAAACAATATGGCAGAGCACATGAGCACAGAGGTGGTGAAGAACACGTAATAGATGGGCGTCACTAGAGATGTGTTAAAGATGTCCAGTGCTTTGTTCAGGTAGTTGATCTGTGTGCTAACACAGGCTATCAGGCTCAGCAGCAGCAGCCAGGCCAAAGGTTTTCGCAATACCGGCTTTCCAGCAATGGCCTCCTTGATGGCGATGCCCAATCCCTTCACACAAGAAACAGACAGGGCACCAATCACAGAGCAGATTGTGATGTAAACCAAGATGTTGGTCTGCCCATGGCGTGGACCCAGAACGAAGATGAAAATCAGAGCTATGATGATGACAACTGTTGCGAAGACCAAAAAGCCTGGAGACAGATAGAGAAACAATAAATATAATTAGGTTATATAGAGCAGTTTTTCTTTATTAAATAAAAATGCACTTCCAAATGGACTCTTGAAGAGAAACAAATTGCATCAACACAAGTAACTGCCTGTAATTGAGATGTATGCTGTACTGACATTAATGATGCATCTTTGTAACAGAAAATAATCTTATTAATTGCTAAAATCTGAAAATTATTTAATTGTCCAGAACTGTTTTTCACAAAAGAATGGACTAGCACCATTTCTGTATATGAAAAATGACATTTCATTCCATTTCATGACATTTAACGTTCAAATAACAGCTTTAGTCTGACTAAAATCAAGCTTTTAAAGTGCATATTTCTTGGGTAACTGCTGAGTAATTGTCACAAGTGTCACATTTCAAAGGGGCCCTTTGTTACCTTTACGTGATGTCATAGCTTACCTGGATCAACCAGTTTTTTGGCCATGTCTTCCAGGCTGTCAATCTCCTCTTCTTGAGGTGCATGTATCACCATGGTAGTGGAGCCCAGGATACTGAGCAGACAGCCAAGCTTGCCGTGTAGGTTTAACTTCTCCGTCAGGAAGTAAGAGGACAAAACCGCACTGCAACAAAAGACGTACATAGTCTCAACCCTATTTTGAAGATATACTTGCAATATATATTCTGTTGTTAGTTACTGTTACAATGAAACATTTTTAAAGAGATCTAGTAAAATGTGACTAAATAGTCTTGAATTTTAAAAATTACTATTGCTATGTTACCAAAAAGGCCAACAAAAGATTAAAAGATAGATGGAACACTGGTGCCAAGTACTAAGGTTCAGGAACCAATACTGATTGGCTCTCAGAGGTAAGTGTGATTCCCAAATGTGCTTTTACACCCATACATTACACTAAACGTACTGACTAAATGAAAGCTTTAATTTATGCATATAGGCCTTGTTGTTTTCAGAGGGTAGAAAGCAGTGTACAACACAGCTGAGCCCTGTCTTGCTACGGGCTCGAAGAAACGCTAGACATGTGAAATGGCCCCTGAACTTGGCCCCTACGTTTTTTAAGAAAAATCCTGCGTTGTGCTTTAAAGAGGCTGAGAGTTTAAGCACTCTGAAGATATAGATAAGATAAACACAATATAAAGACCACAAACCTGTTAAACCACCAGCAACAATAACAGCAGTTCTCAGTGTCAAGACAACAACACTTAAAGCAAAGTTTAACATGCAACATTATACAATACATCCCATCTCCTATATCATTAAACACCATGTTTATGACATTAACATCAACACACAAAAGGGTCACAAACCTCACTAGTACACTGAGAGCTCCAAGAGGAGTTACAAGGGTCGCAGGAGCAAAGGCATATGCCGCAAAATTGGCCCCTTCACCAGCCCCCACTGTAAAAAATTTTTTTAATAGTTACTGCAAAGCTAAACAGATGAGCTATTCCACAAAAAGCTGCTTTGAGACTGTGATGATACGTTGAATGTTTAATGTAGGTCACTTACTTGACAACAGGCCAGCCCACCAGAGCCATTCTTTTAAGTATGCATGACCACCTTGGCCTGTAAAGAAAATAATTACTATAGTCATCATGCCGTATACTAGTGAAATCAGTGTGTTTTAAGATTACTGGCATCAGCCAATAACTGTAACCAACTAGCTGATTAATCCGCGAGTCATTCCAAAACCAACAACCTTAACTACTATAACAAGGTTAAAGGTAAATGACACCACTGTTTGGCAAAGTTTACACTTTGTATTGACATCAACTAAAGGATGTGAAAGGGTTCCCTTATTTGTTTTTGGACCACATTAATAAATAAAATGAAATCAAAGTTTAACTGTACCCTAAGCATTATATATTATAAAACATCATACATTTGCATTACATGACCGAGATAAATAGCACTTACATAAATAGACTCTAAATATATATAAATGTTACTATTGTCTCTCTCTATATATATATAGTGTATATATGTGTATAAATAGGTTAAATAAATGGTTGATTATTTTTGACCAAGACCTATCCTAATTTTAAAAGACATTTTTTATGTGTAACTAACAAAATCTGCTGTAAATTCTAAAATAATTAATAATTGTTCATAACAGATGCACTAATTCATGAGGCTCATTAAAATATGTAAAACACAAATTACATGTTGACTGAAATAAAGCTAAACATTATTTTCTAATTATGTCATCATATAGTCGTCATCACTAAATGACATGGTTTATGGAGAGCTAAACATCTCAGTATGGCAAGGTGTGTATGGACACAGTTAATGATTAATAGAAGTGAGTGGAGACTCAGAGATTTGTACTGTGCTGCACCTTTATGTTTAAACAATGACAGCTACCAGAGACATGCCTAAGCAGGTGTGTCTGAAAAACCCATCTCAAACCCTTTCCTGCCCCTTCAGTTTCACGTCTCTGACAAAGAAGGTATATTTTCTGAAAAAACTGCTTTAACACCATTACATCAAACAACAGGGTGAAGAAAAAAGACCCACCTGCTCGCATAGAGCCCTTCCTTGCCAGTCGAAGCAGTCCTTTCTTCTTTAGAATAAAACTACCTCCTATAAATATACTGGAGCTTATGGCCAAGCCGAGGCCTATATAGAAATCATATTTTCCTCTGTCTTGACCCATAGTGTTAACTGTAGAATTTCCACCTGTCACATTGACATACACGCATGAAAGATTCACTCCAGAGGAGCAGTCCTGACCAACTGCGACACCTGTGAAGAGAAAACAAACAAGAGAATCCAGATTAAAGAAAATAATATGAATTCAAAATTAATCTTGTTGTTATCGTTATAATTATCGTATATCATACCGTTTTCATTGAAAACACTACACACATTACAGCTCACACGATCTGTGTTTGTATTCATGACAACACACACACAGTTCAGCTAGAGAATGAGGAGTAACCGTGTAATGCAGCATGACTGACATGACAAAACACGACATAAGCATCAGAAAGCAGGAAATGACTTCACAAGCCACGCCGGTTTGAAACCCTGCTACACAACATGCGGATCGTGTTGTAATGACGGGAGTATTATCAGCAGATCAATAGGTCATTCACCCAGCGTGGAGTCACATTGCAAGGTATGACACATGCATCTGATCCAGCAAACTTTCCAATACAAGTAAGAGCAACCGCAACAACCATGTCATTTTAAACCAAGGGTAAAGCAGCTATTTGGGTGTCTGATTGGGCGAGATCCACCTGACATGACAACATCATGACAAGCACCCCATTCAAACAGCCAAACCCTCCCGAATAGCCTAGCCAATTAGCTTCATTCACGGCAAAACACACATCTCAAGATCATGCATGGCTAACAAAGGTTACTAACACTTATGGAGTACCTGGTTTTATTCCAGCGATCAGCTCGACATCGTGTCGGGTCCCAGATTTTTCACGACCTGGACTTTAACATTTTCTCGCGACCGTGTAATTTAGACGTGATGTTCACGCGAACCTTGGTAGCTCCACCCACACTGCGTAAGAAGACTAGAGCGCGCATGAGCAAAAAAAAACTGTCTTCTGATTGGTCACTGCTCATCTTATGTCCTGTGTTAAAATGTCCTGCATTTAAACGCTGTCACCCGTGTACAATAAAATATGATTATCATTCTGAAAACTCTTTTAAGTTATATATGTAAATGCTGGACAGCAAATTGTTATTATTATTACAGAATTGTTATTACTGCACTCTCTGCTCGTAATGAATGACTGCTTTGTTACACTAGTGACGTCAATACCGATAGGTAAATGCACCTTTTGTCAGGTGCAATAACTTGAAATAATCTTTTACAAGAACTTTTCTTGTTGACAAAACCATTACGTCACTTTTAATCAAAACAAACAAATACAGTCATTCTAGACAAATGCTAGACAATGACAAAGTGAAACATGGATGGACTGGCACCAAAGCTCCGTCAATACACATTATCCAGACATATAGTTTGTATAGTTGCCTTAAACTTATTAATTGCAAAACAAGTTTTAAGGATATTAAGTTTTATCCTAACGATTGTATTATTACGTTATGCATTCAGAGAAACCGCAAACGATAAACTGAATTCAAAAATAAAAGCATACCTTAAAAAAAGTATGAAATTTGATGTTAAAAAGGAGACATTGCAACTTAACTTACACTTTTTAAAATGGTTTCCGTTCTTTGCTGGGGCAGGATGAGGATGCAGAAGGAAAGAGCTCAGCGACTAGGAAGCAAACGCTGTGTGCAAAGGTAATGACAACAGCCCCTGCTGGCCGTCATCTTAGCACGCTTAGCATGACGTTCAGTTATTGATGGGTGACTGATTAAAACTGTCACCATGGAGTTAATCCAGAGTAACAACCCTGAGCTGTTTTCATAAGACCAGTTAGTGTATTAGCCTGTTTGTTTGTTTTTATTCATTTATTGCAAATTAAAGACGTAAAATACTAGCATTAACAACAAAATAACCTAATTATGGCAACAAAATGCCAAAATAAAAAACATTTCCATCAATGAAAAAATACTTTCAATTGCACATATTAACATTTGTATTGTATTTGTTAATACCAGTTTGTATTGCATTTGTTTACAGGAAATACAAAAATACAATTGTTAAAAATAAACCACTTTATGCCATAACAAAATGGAACCCTCTTTAATGTGTATAAATACAATTACTTAAATAATTAATACATTACATTAACTTAAACAATTTTAGCATAATTTATTGCATAATAAAAGCATATATTTATCAAATTAATATATCAGAATATTATAACAGAATTAAAACAATTGATAAAGTCTCTGATAACATCCCCTTATTGAGACCAGAAAGGGTTAATTCCCATTAACACAAGTTTGTCCAGTTCTTTATAACACTTATGTCTTAGAAATCAATCTCGCCAGTTAATAATACAAATATTAAATAGTATATTAATGTAGATTACTCCTTTTTAGCTTTGGTCTGACTCCAAGCAAGCGTAGCTTCTTGTGAGATACGTAATAACGCAACACCTACAGAAACTGTGATGAAACCACAAAGAATACCCAAACAGTCCACAATTCCAAGTGTTGTCCATTCCTTAAACAGAATAGCAGAGGCCAGAATGACACAGGAAGTGAAAGTCACATAGTAAATGGCCTCAAACATGCTCGAGCTAAAGCTCTCCAAGGCTTTGTTGATGAAGGTAAACTGGATCAGTATACTGACTAAGAGAATTCCCAGCAGCCCCAGGAAGAGGTAAAGTGCTCCATCACTTGTAGGCGTCCCACTAAAGGCCTCCTGGGCAGCCAATCCCAGACCTTTGCTACCTGGCACAGTAAAACTCCCAAGGAGAGAACAAATTCCCACATACACCATAATGTTGGATTTTCCATGAGCTGGAGACAGCCAGCCAATCAGTATGATTAATAACAGGACCACCACTGAGATATAAACCAGGAACACTGAAACATAAATAGAATGATCAGAAACACAATATACACAATTTTATAAGAATTAAATGAGATGAATTAAATTAATTATTTTTCACATCTATTACTGTAATGATAAAACATGGATAACAACATGTATTTCAAAAAACTATTACAACAGTAACAAATTCTCAAATCCAAGGCACAGTACAACATTTATAGCAAAAGTGTCTCTGTAGCAACCTGATGTTAAGTCATTTGCACAACAGTAAAATGAGAATAGATGATTTTCATAACTGCAATTCATCTTTCTCTGGTGTCTCTTCCCTGCGATATGACTGTGACCGCAGGCCTAGTCCTCAAGTACTGGGCTCACATTAAAAACCTGTTGATTATTCATACCTGGGTCCATCAGTCTCTCCTCTAGTTCTGCTCCTGATGTGACATTCTCAGACTTGGGTGAGTGGATGATGAGTATAACTGAACCACAGCAGCACAAAGCACAGCCAAGCTTTCCAATGAGATTCAGATGTTCCTCTAGAATCCAGGCTGCCAGAACAGCCCTAGTTAACCATGAAGAAACCAAATAACAAATCACTCCAGGTGCTTTTATTAGTCAACAACAAGTTGGTTAGTACAAAGGTCCTTATCATACTGTAACTCACCCAAAGAGGACACCCAGGGCTCCAAGTGGAGTGACCACAACAGCTGGGGCAGCATTGTATGCCAGGAAATTTCCAATTTGTCCCACAATCACTATAAAATAGGCATCAACGTACGTTTTAAAATGATTAACAATCAGAGCAACTAACTAGTTCATTTGTAGTAGTACAGTATATACTCACTTGCAAGTGTACCA
Organism: Ambastaia sidthimunki; assembly: GCA_036877625.1. Lineage (NCBI taxonomy): Eukaryota > Metazoa > Chordata > Actinopteri > Cypriniformes > Botiidae > Ambastaia > Ambastaia sidthimunki. The sequence continues at coordinate 6,485 of JAZGTK010009630.1, read as the reverse complement.
CACCACCACACGCAGTCAGCCAGGTATGTTCGACCTGCAGTTATATGAGGCATATAAACAGTTCTGAGCATTATAAATCTCAACTTTATAAATAACTTTGGGACTGTGTAGGGCGATTAGGGTCACTGGATTTGAAATACCTGATTTGCGAGCTCGTAGTATCCCCTTTTTCTGTAGCACAAACGTGGATCCATTGACAAAACTGGATAGAACAGCAGTCACAACACCAACCACTGGAAATGAAGATTCGTCCATAAATAAAGTTTAGTTGGGTTTATGGACGCAATATTTCTCAATGTCAGTCTAAAGAACTGATTACACCAGGAAAACCGCACAGATTTGTTATATTGTGGACTTTGTCATTCATTTAGGAACGCATATCGAAACATGAAGTAAAACGAATAGACGTGAGATCCCGGAAGTTCTTTTACTCGCTGTGTTAAAAACTAACGCCCCCTGCTGGACATGACAAAGAGTAAAACATATTTGTAAGTAAGAAATTCTATGAGCTTTTCGTCAAAATGACAATTCTATACTTTATAAATAATAAGGGATTAAAAATCTCTCGATTGTGTCTTCTATGTATTACTTGCCTTTTCACTTGGGACCTGGTAGAAAAATGCCCTTGAAAAGCTTCAAGCTTTTAACGACAGGTGGCGTTTTAATACAAAAAGTATTAAATGTTGACATCATCGTATCAGGCCAGCTTTATATTGTTACAGAGCTACAATAATTAATATTTAATAAACAAAAATTAATTTATACATTGACATGATTAATATTAAGTCATTAATTTACAAACTATTCTATAGCCTTGCTTTCATCGCTATTTTACTATAATACGATTATATAAATTGAACTGTAGAAAATACTTATTTATATTCGGTAGTCTGACCTGTTTTACAGAAGAAATTAGCATTATTTTATACATCCTAGTGAGCGTCGTACGCCATGTGTGTTCATACCAGCCTGTGATTGGCCCGTGTGATGTCCCGCCCTCAGATTCGTATTCGTCACCTGATTCTTCTATATTTGTTTGGCTGCAGTTTCTGTCAGTCAGCACACGACATGGCCGACATTAAAGTGCAGTAAAGCTGGTGGCAAGACTGAAGCAGCAATTTAATAAGACAACCGATCAGGTAAAAGATGCGATGATTTTATTACGTCCAATATAACAGTAAATAATAGCTGGATTGTATTTTAGTAAGCTGCGGTATGTAGAGGAATGGCAGGTTAGATCGCTGTCAGTAATTGAAAACGTCCTCTCGTTTAGCAGTTAGCGGGTGACAGCCTGAGTTCCATCAACAACACACCGATCACAGCAACCTGCAGCCTTTCAGCCCACATCTGTTGATTTTTTTTATTATTATTTAACATGCACCCATATCTAATGGCACAGACGATCAGAAAAGCAGATGAGGAATATGATCACACCACGCCAACACCCAGTTTTTAATAAATTATTTCAGAAGCGCAGGAAAACACTGTCGCTCGCATATGTAAGCAACTGTGGATGCTTTATTCACATTTTAAATCCCAAATGCTTGTGTTTCAATGTTAATTGGTTAACCAGTGTTTATCTGCCTGGTTTCATAAAGGTGGAAGACCAATATGAACATTTCAAGGTTGAGTAGGTTGAGTTAATCTTGCCGGGCCTGTTTGAATGTTTTAAGCAAGGATTAGAGACTTATTGGAATATGTTTGCATTCCGATCTAGCAGCCTGTTCCGAATGTGGGATCAACATGGATCTGATTATGCAGTAGCTGTGAATCCGGTTCCCAGTTCTCTGAAACAGACATCATTCCGTTGAACTCCTGTGCCTTAAGGGAGATCTATACTTAAATAATGGAAATCGGCTTGAGGGATGACTGTTTTAATGAGATGTGAACTTTGATCTGTTGTTTGATTCTGTATGTGTCCCTTTTTAGGAAAGGGCTGCAATTGCAGCCTGGAGAGCAGAGGGAAGGATGCCATCTCCATCTTTTTCCCTGGATGCACAGCTGCGCTTCCACGACAAATGGCTGAAGATAGACCTGCAGGTACATTTGGAATGAATGTTGTCACTGGTCCAAATATTGTTATGTAATTTGTCATAGCTTTAATGCTAAATATAGAATGTTGATGTTTTCTGGTGAGGAGTCCAAGCCTACTTTTAGTTTACGCTGTTGGTCAACATTTACATCTGTATGGCTGTTTTCAGTAACACAAGCAATGTGGTTGCAAAGCCTCAGTAGAAGGAGGAATTATTTGTTGACGCTAGAAATCTGTAGTTTGTCTCTTGGTGAGTACCTTCATTAAATCGTAGTAGTTAATTTCTTCTGGTTGGTAGCATTTTGAAAGTGAAGTTGTTTGTTCAAAACCATGTGTTGTATGTATTTTTAAAGACTGTTTGCTTGGCAGTGGATTGAATGCTGCTTTATACTCAATGTTGTGGCTTGCTGTCAGAGCTCTCGAGGCAAACAGAAGTGTCTTTATGCTTATTTTTCAAATGTCTCACAAGGCAGCCTTCCCTTATTGAATATCATATGATTGCCAGAAACTGTCTAGCTTGCTTTCTTTTATTCCGTAAAAAATTGTGAAATTTAAGTAATACATTTTGGCCATGATGCATTTTGCCTTGGTTAGTTGAAGGCTGGTTTCTTCTCTTCAGTGTATGAAGGTTGTTCTTCCAAACTTTTGAGCACGTGTTATCAGACCACCAGCCAGTCTTGTTTATATTATTAGGCAAACACCTAACTGACATGTTATTATGGTTAGTCATTACTTATGAGAAATACAGTAATTTTAACCGCTGATGATTTTGAGGGTAATGTCAGGTTGATTTGGTTAATTTTTTTACTGTTGCTACTAATCGGTTGCTGCTGTTTGTAAACTGAAAGCTGTTTACACATATACGCTGAAGAGTGTAGAAGTCTTGGTGCTTATGTCAGATATAGTATAATGTACTATATTAGAATATATTATATAATAATATAATCCAAGTTTCAAGAATTTCACTCACCTAGGCACAGGTGCTGTGGAGATGTGACAATAAAAGTGATTTGATTTTATAATAATGTAGAATAATATAATGGCACTTCATAGAAATGTACCATAGTACTAAGAGATGACATATTAATAAACTTTGGTAATTATTGTACATGGGCCTCCGTTGTTACATTTTTAGGTTATTTGGTGTGACAGAGCAAATTAAATGAAGATAGGGTTTAATATGTGCTATATAGTTATATGATGGTAAGCTGTAGGTCTAAACACATTTTGTTTGCCAAGCCCTCCACTTATTTGGTGGGAAAAATGCAGATGCAGTTAAATTGTTCAACAGATTTAATTTCAAAACCTGATTCATTTAGTACTGATTCCTGAAAGTAGGCTAAGGAATGCTGTTTGTCTGGGTCTGTCTGTACATTTGGGTCACTGTGATATTTGTCCTACGTATTGCCTAAGGAGTCCTGGAGCTGTTATTAGCAATGCTTGTGAAAGCCTCTCTGCTTTTCAGAAGTTGAGGTCTGGTGTCTTATTTAATTTGTCATGTGGACATTTGAAACTTGAGACTAGGCTCAGAATTTCACTAATTATTGCCCAAGACCTCATGCAGCTTTTGGCAGCTTTGTAAGGTGTGAGCAATAGAGGTGTTAAATATGCTAATGGTCACCAAAAGACCTTTAGGGATGGAAGTCATTTACTCTGCTTGAATCTAATGACTTCTGTCAGTGAATTGGTTGTGGTAGTGGTGAAAAGTAGAACTCTTTATTATTATTATTATTATTATTATTATTGAGGCATACAATATTAAAATCAAATAAACGAATTACAGGAATAATTTGTTGGGGAAATATGATCTGAGAACCATGTGTCATGATATCTCCTCTGTTCCAGCGAGCCTTTTCTTCTGAAGGACTGAGTGAGATGTGGAATGAGATGGTGAAGGATGAGGAAATTGTCTTTGACAGAGAGGAATCAGCCCATACAGGTAAAGCTTTAGCCCCAGGAAACACGGTCTAAAACTGCCCACTGTCCCACAGCTAATTGTCAGGTGCATATTGCACATACACCTGAAAAAGGCCTTGATGTAATCGAGCTCTGATCTGATAATCAAACTTTTTTTAAAAAGCTGCAGTCTGTATTTTTTGCCTCTTTACTGCCATCTCTGTTTAAAAAATTGCAGATTACTTTACACACTTTTCATTACGCATGTTGAAGTCAAATGATGTTAAACTGCCATTTTCCAGAAAAAAGGACCCGACAGCTCAAATAATAAATCTTTATTTTAAACTTACCATTATAAATTGGGGTAAAGGAGATTGTTTAGAACACAGATCTGTTATGCACTTGCCCAATAACTGACTTTGTTCATTTTTAACACAAAAAAATACATATTAGCTTTGAATGTACTACCCTTTACATCTCTGTATATTCATTTGTTGTTTTATTTGTTTTATTTTGCTTTATTTGCTGTTTTTAAACATAAAAAAAAACAAACAAAGTACTTAAGGCATTAATATTATATTGTGCTTTTGTGGTTGTAAAAGACATTTTTGTGTTAATGATGGGTTCGCTACAACCTACAAAATTAGGTAATTGTTTATATGACGCATCTAATAGTTCTAGTAACAAAAACGTTCCTCTGAAAGCATTACTTTCACAAAAGGAGCCAGAATTTCTCATTCTCACCATTTCTCATTTTCAGAGGACTGTGCTGATTGCACCCAAAAGAAAGATGATACAAACGATAAGGAAAAGAAGGAGGAGGAGGAGGTGGCGCCTACAGCTGTCCATCACTCCATCATCGAGACGTGGGATTGGGGGAGGCAGCCAGGTGGGTGGTGACATTTAATGACATAGAGATGTTTCTCTGTAGTTGCACGTGAGGTTCAAGCAGAAAGTGCTGAACTTAAATAAACATGCTGATTACGACATCCACTGACTGTCATTTTGCAAGGTCATCCCACTCATACCTCCTCAGCCCAGCCTGCTTAGGAATTCCTTCACATTCCTGGAAGCAGTAGACCTTAGTACGGTGATGGGAGCCCTTTGAAGGTTAAATAGAGTTATTGTGTGTTGTTTTGGTGTTCTAGCTGTGCAGAAATTACAGTTGAAATTATTGTCTGCTGTGAGAGATGTATGATGTCATAATTGCTGGGAGAGAGTTCATCTGCAAGCATATGTGTGAAGGCGGCTGTGTGTGACAGGAGAGCTGGATTGACACGCGCATGTTGGGTTTTCATGTTTTATGGGGACACTACATTGAAGTAATGGTTTTTGTACTGTACAAACTGTATATTCTATCCCCCTACAATAACCCTTAATCTAACCATCACTGAAAACTTTATGCTAATGCTAATTTAAATAGATCATTCTGTATGACTTATGCTTGTTTTTCATGGAAATGAAAAGGACAAAATTCACTAGTATTACTATACTTGTGGGGACATTAGGACCACACACACTTCTCTCAGCACATCTAAGTGCAAAGCAGTTTCCATTGGCTGTGTTTCCTATCAGCACAGCACAGCACTGTAATGTAGGATAGCAGATGGATTTGCCACATCTAAATGTGGCCCAGTTATTCAGCCCTGTCACCATACGAGTGACCTACTCTCTCTTAATGTCTATGTGTTTGTATGTGTGTGTTTTTGGACCCCCTTGGCGTGTGAGCTGTTTGGGGCTCAGGTGACTGTACAGACTGTCTGTGTGAAGCTATTTTTACCTCATTAGTTGTATGTGGTTGTTAGGCCTGTGTGTTTATAGGCAAACCTAGGTGGAGCAGCTTTCTGGTGGGTGGTGATAAGAACATGTTGATGGAAAGGCACATCGGCCCCAATGAACATCACATGCCAGTAAAGTGGGGGTCCTGTCATTCCTCCACTGACATTTCATTAATATATACCACCCTGTTACTTAGTAAAACTAACATGAGTATGAAATATATATCTTTAATCTATAACCGGTATTTGTTTATCAGTATCCTTTCATTAAAAATAGTACTGGCTTTTCCTAAATTTGTCCTGTTTAAAACGTCTTCCTGACAAACTCTGTTTTTATTAACTTGGCCTTGTCATAAATCTGTCCAGTCAGTAAGTGGGTCAGATAATCTGATGCATTGTTTACCACAGGATTTTGTAAGACCAAGGCGCAAGATGACATTACATGCTAATTGGCATATTTGTGACAAACAGATAGGAACATAAGACACTCTCATGCCAGTTAGATAATGCTGTGTTGTCCACCAACATGTATTCCCCAACTGTGTAATGAAATGAATGATACAATATCAATTGGACCAGAGGAGATGACACAAAAGGAAAGGAGAGAGGACAGAGAAGGGAGAGGATAGGGATTAAAGTGTTACAGAATACAGTTTTGCACTTCTAAAGCAAGAGAAAACTAGCTAGCTAACAGGTGAAAATGTGAAAGGTCAGTGTTTAAAGCTGTTTTCATTGCTCACAAACAGTCTCTATTTGTGTGTAAAAGGTGAAAACAGAAC
>JAZGTK010009629.1:0-17105 GCA_036877625.1 Ambastaia sidthimunki | reverse complement strand
TCTGAACTTCCTCTCTCAAACCTCCCTACAGACCCTCCTCAGAAAGTCTGCATTGATGCTGAAGTACTTACAGGTCATTGTCGGTCTCTGTTCGGGGTTTTTGTCCTCTCCTGTAGATCATACAGATTGTGGCCACCACTCCTATAATCAGACCAGCCACAACCACCACCCCTAAGATGCCAAAAATACCGCCGGGAAGACCCTGGGCCATCGGTTTTTCTGCAGAAGAGAAAGAGAAAATTGTCAGATTGAGTCTCGACTCTCTCATTGTGATAACACCCCACCAGGATCAGATGTTCAAAGACTGTGAATCACAAAGAAGTTCCAGATTGGCCACAGACAAAATACACAGATAAAAACATCCATGCGTTTACATTTCTTCATGCCTGTATGCTTACCTAGTGTGTATTTGAGAAATGTTTTAACATTATCCAACATTATCTTAGTAATAGGTTGAGATTTCATAGTGAAAAAAAGCATTCCAGACAATAAATGTCTTTGCAAGGCTTTATACATATTTGGTTTGAGTGCTTAGTTCAAATCAGAGTTTAATTCCCCCATCCCATCCTGGCCCCTTATGTAGATATTCAACATATGTTTGAAAAACTGCATTCGCACCCATTAAATGAACCAAACCGTGACAACAAAATTCATACTAACAGCTCTAGTGTAAAAAGTGTTTAATATCATTATTCATTATTCATGTAAATTACTTGTAATAGTGAAGATATCAAAGATAAACCCATTACTGTAAATAAACTGTAATGTTTTTATTCATCACTTTCACGTAACGCTGGCAAACACCCCAGCTAGCACTTTTATGTTGTAAGAATGTTTCCGTAACATTTTCATTAAGTAACAAAAACATTCAAAAGGCAATGTAACATTTTAAGTGGATGAACATTTTTAAAATGTTCCACTAAGTAGGATAAGAATAACGTTTTTGATGTATGGTATATAAAGTTAGAAAAATGTTTTACTAGGTATACTGCAAGAATGTTTTTTTTAAAAACCTTTAAAGAGCTTTTAGAGAACATTAGCCTGGGACAGAGGCTACATCCTCAAACCTTTGAGGCAGATATATGTGTGAATGTCAGTTGTTGGCGTTAAGGTGAGAAGAGAAAGAGGTTTCTTCTGTAATCCTTGCATCAAGGCTGAAATCGGTCTGAAATTCCTTTTGTATTTTTAATGCATAAACCCAGACCCAAAATCAAAAGCTACACTGCAGTGCAGTGGTTTCCACAGGCTGATATTATTAGCTTCCTGCTAGTTTGGGCAGTTGGCCTTTACCTTAGTAACCTAGAGGGTTGTTTTAGTCCTGCAGTCAACCAACCTTTAAATATTTAAAAATAGCTGCTGAAAGAATCATTTTGTTTATGAATTATTATTTTTAGCATGTGGTCCTAATAAACATGCATAAGAAGGCTGTAATTTAAACCTAAATATTTGTCCTAAAATGCCAACAAAAACAATCAGACCTAATATGTTCCAGCAAGGGCACATTTACACATGTAACCCAACTAAGCAGCTGCTCACGGGTGTGAAGCCAGTGTTTTTTTCTGGTTTTTGGCAGAACGTTGGGGAAATTCTGTTAGGAGGACCACGGCAGCTGTTGCTGACTTTATGATCTGACTCCAGTTTGTGTCAAAAACATTAAACGCTGGCAACCGATTCCATTCTCAAGGGTGTCTAGTAAAGCCGATGCAGTGTGACAGATGCCCAGCAGGGGGTGAGAGTTAGCAATGTGGCACCATAATCAGTAGTCAGTCACATGCTATAACTCTTCTGAGCAGACGTGTAAAACTCAGACTCACGCCTAAATACAGCAGATGACAAAATTATTATAAACAGGAGCTGGGCTAAGAAATGTAAACTATCTAAACACAATAAAGGAAAATGGAAAAGCTTGTTGTGGTTTGGGTGCCATTTCTAATTGGATGCCAATGCTGATGTCATAAATAACTTTTAACTCTTCTGTTTAATAATATTCTAGCTTGTTTTCTCAATTAATTTGGCACTGAGTTGTTCCGTTTGGGATTACTGAAAGATTCCGCAGCCAGCTGTTAAGCATGTTCTCTGAGTGCTAAATTTGATTGATTTGCTTCTTGGATTGATAAACTTACTGAAGTAGTGCTTTTAAAGCTTTCAAAGTCTATGAGAAATATTGTGTTTAGAACATTTTGTTACACTTTCATAGCTCAGAAGAGTTCTGAGGATCAAATGTCAACCTTATTTGAGATGATTGTCCATTCTCCAAACAGTATTAACAACTACAGTAATACAGTGAGAAGATTACAACATTAAGGTAGAGAATACAGCTTAGATCACTTGGTCATGAAAACACATTATTGACTTCTTTTTCGCAGGAAAAAATATCTAAGCAGGAGCATGTCATCTTTGAGCATGTGTGGACTAACTCATCTCTAAGAATATCAGAGAACTCTGGGGGCTGAGCCAAGAAATGCATTTAGATCTTAACAAGTAATGGGTATAAAAAAATAATTAAAAAATACATAATAAAAAAAATATGCATTTTATATATGCCTTTAAATGTGCAATATGAAATGTGATGTGATTATACGACTGTTATTGTTACTAAGTAAGAACGGGCCACAAATCTGCCACAAAACATAATTCTCAATTACTGGATGATTCAACATTATTAATCCAAACTCACAAAGTTCCCCTTATCCAAAATCATAGTAATTATAAAGTGCATGTATTTTCATTGACACACTAGTACCACAACAAGACAGGCAGAATACAGAATAATTCTCATGAATGTTTAACTAGCAAGTTCTCCATCAAACATCATGGCACAATGTCTCAGAGTGAGAGAGCTACACAACTGAATGGTAGAGCGGCATTAGGATTCCATTTTCAAACGCTCTGCCAGCCTCAATAAGACAAACCTGGGGCTGAATCAATGGCAGTTCCCCTAGTGCTAGGAGAATCTCTAAACACCTTTAAGACTCCACTGAGTTAGACTCCTATCTATAGGCCCCCATGATGTCTTCATTATTATCTGACTCTGACTGTCTCCATTGACAGAACGAAGCTTCTGTCCCGGGGGTGTTTTCCCCCCGACAGCTTCTGTCCGCATGGCTGAGCCTCTCCTGAGCACAATGACGGACACGCGGAGCACCACTTCACAAAAAAAGCCTTACAATGGCAGCACAAGCCCCCCCATCTCCGTTAAACGCCCCCCTAATGCACACACCTTGTGCCTGATGCTCAGCGTGGATTGTGTAAGCAATTATCTGTCACTTTAGGAGCGACTGCTTTCGGGGCCTGTGTTGACCTCTGTCGTTGTGGTTGCTGCTGGCTGCTTAAAAGTCAGGTTGTCTGAAGCTTCTAAATCCATAGAAAAAAAAATACATGCCACATTCCTTGAATAGGATCAGTAGATAAACTGTTACATAACTATTATTCTAGCATGACAGGTAGCAAGTTTTAAACGTTAAATTCCTGCCCTGTGTATTAATAGTAATTGTAGCCCAAGTAATTGTATTTTTAAATATATGTTTTATATATATTTATGTTAATAATGAATATGAAAAATATTTTTTTCAGTAACTACAAAAAACACTTGGTCCACTGGCAACTCTACTAAGCATCAGCTTAATTAAGCTAAATTTGCATACCTGTTACTAGGCCTTTTTTTAGTTTTCAATAGTTTAACAATTATCCTTACAAAAATTCCAATTATTGGTTTAAAATTGTATTTAGGCATGAAACACGGTTTAGTTGAAAACCTTATAAAAATGAATGAACAATAAAACAGCTACTACAGCACATTTTATTTTGAATGACAGCCAAGCAGTTTCTGAATGTTAAGCATCACCGTTCACACACTGACCATTCATTTATAAGGAAAAAAGTTTCCCTCTTTTCTATTTGTAGTAAGTGCCGGTTTATTTTACAATCTGCAGTTCCTTTTAAGGTGACATGTTGTGTTAAAAAAACCTAAAAGACAAGAATGAATTGTGACACTGAGAAGCGAGATTTTGCATGTTGGAGAAATAAGCAGAAGGGGCTTCCTGCTGTGAGTTTTATTCCTAAAAATGTAGTTGCCCTTTGGGCCTGCTTTCCCTTGCCTTAATGGAACGGCTAGACACACGTTGTGTTATATAATACAAACACAAAGAAAACCAAAAGGGTCAAAATGAAAAACAAGTTTCTGTTATGGAACTTCAGATGACTACACTACAAAGGAAAGGACTGAGATTTTCTTTCTCTTTCTTTGTCTCTTTTGGTTTCTATTGCAAACTAAAAAAAAGCATGACTGTTTCTATATTTTTTCAGACATTGTTAGGTGCTTACAATAAAGAATATATAAAGAAATTATAAGTTTACAGTATTCTGTGCGATCTCCCTTTTTTAAGAATGTTGCTGTACTTACATTGGAAAATGACAAAAATTATCAAGAAAATTATGAATAGTGAAATATTACCAACAAGGTTTTGTCCCTACAGGAAATAAAGTTATCTTAATGTCTTATCCATCTCTTTAAAAAAAGAAAGATAAAATCACTAAAGTCCAGTCTTGTACAGAGTTGTGCAGCTATGGTCCAGAGGGCTGAAATGACCCTGTCACTATGGCAAGAGATGACGCAAGGCTTTGTTACAGCAATACTTATTAATCAGTTTATTCAAGACCTAGATCCATAAGGGATGGAAAAAAAATCGATTTGCTCCTCAAAATGTATAGCTTAGCATACAGCAAAAAATTCAATTAGCTCTTGCTGGACGGTGTTACAGTAGCAAAGCCATGCGTGCTGGAGGATTCAATTAAACTTGCATTGGTGTGAGAGCAAACATTAGATGTATTGCAACATCTTTTGGATTCAACTTTTTCCCCATTACATTTGAAGGTATGATCTTCTGTTTGAATAAATTGCTGGTAACCGTACCTGAAAGCTGAGATGGAACACCTGTGAATCTATAGTCTAGCAAAGTCCTGGACAGCAACCAGATGCGCTTTTTGCAATGGAGAATCTTCAGAATGAGTTTAAAGTATGTCACCATTCAGTGGGAAATGGAAAACTTGGAGTGGAGTTGCAGCAGAGCAATTACATATCACGGGGAGAGAAATTGCTGTCGCTCAGATTCACTCAGAGACCTAAATATAACAACCAAGAACACCATCAAGTCTTCTGAGCTATGAAAAACAATCCCTGACCAATAAAATGTTCCTCTGGGATGGTACACTGGACTTAACTATTTCTAATAAACCCATAACCTGACTGTTTAGTGTCTGCAGAAGTATAGAAATGACAGAAAAGACAGAAGCAGCAATGACACCACAATCAATTAAGGTTTCCTGTTACAGGAAACCCACAGGACTCCACATTTTGAATGTCTCCTTTATCTGACACACAGTTTAGTTTGTGGATCTCGCTGCTAACAAGCTAATAGTTTGAATCAGCTGTGTTAAATAGGCGTGAATTACAAAACGTGCAACATTGTGGGTGACCAGGCGTAAAAAACACTGTATTAGGGGCAAATACTGAGGGAAAAGCTATTGTTCTTTAGTTGTTGTGGTAGCATGCAGTAAGGGCCATTGAATTATGTTAGAGTTTAATAATTGCCCTTCAGTCCAGCTGCATTACAGACAACAGGCTCTTCTACCATAACAGCAACAGACCTGCCCAGAGCTGTGATCAATAGGCTTGTAATGCACTATAAACTTTCAACAGGCAGTCAGGCTGGCAGGTCAGTGGCCTGATCTCCCACCCTTCTCCAAAGCATGACAGCCTGTTTTTGGATCATAAAAGAAGAATTACAGGGGCGGTACTCAAATGTCTTTCTGCTATGACTGTTCAGTTAAGGCTCTTCAGTGAGCAAACTAATTGCAGATCCTATTTGTGTTGACATTTGTGGCCATGAGACAACAATAGAATGTCCATTTAAAGAAGATCACAAGTGAGTTACTGCAACAGAAGATCTGATGAACTTTTATGACATTTCAGGAAAAAAACCCTCTTTGGGTTGTTAAGCATTTTTATAGTTGAAATAAAATTTATATGGTTCAATGCGAATAAATATTCTGTCGCTAAAAACCCTGATGATATTTTCAGCCGTCGCCTTCAAATTAAATTTAAGCCCTCAAAAGATTCATTCACAAAAGGAAAACGTTCAGAAAACCACCAAAGATTTCAAGTAACCGAATGTTTGTTTTCCTAATCACAGCGTTTATGAAAAAACATCAACTTGTGAGAAAAATTGTCATCGATTTTCAATGAGAGCAGAAAATCCTCCCACATATAGACCAGTAGCATCGCTGTCAACAAAGTGATGTGTCTGCCTCTCTTGGATACGACCTTGATGATTAGTGATGCAGTCTGCTCCTGGGTGGCAGAAACCTCCATCACCTGTCAAACCTGCTAATGTAGCCCTTTGAGTGGCTCCATGGCAACCTCTAATCTCGGCTCCTTAGGATTCCTTCATGTAACATAACATCTGGCATATATTTAATATACACTTTTTAACTCGCATGGTTTTCGTAAATGTAAACCGTGTTGGTTAACGTGTCTAGTCAAGGTCACCAAAAGTGGTATGATTGGTTTCCGAACATTATACCATGTTACACAACCATGTTTTTAGACATGCTAAGACGTGCTAAAGTAATATTGTGGTATTCCCCGATACCTTGAAATGATCAGAGGACCATAAAGTACCATGTTAAATGGTATATAAATATGGAAAAAAATTTTATCTCTCATTATTGTCCTAAATGTAGACTGATGTCACATACTCTAGTATATGTTATTAAGTTTATAAAAACCATGCTTTTATTTTTATGGAAATTAAACCACCATTTTCATAGACATAATTCAATGCCAGGCTTTCATGTACAGAGCACAGTGTGCCAGACATGGGTGTAAGATTTAACTTCAAGACACTGCAAATGTGAACTCATGTTCTGTCTTTTATATCATGCTGGGAGGAATCAGTTTTCTGTGTTGTTGGATCAGAAGAGTTTGGCTGGTATATTAATGCATAATGGTCACGGCAGGCTTTTATATACAGAAATACAGAAATACAAGGACCGGTCACTGTTCTCCTCAGGGGGCATGGGCTGGGCCAATCAGATTAACATTTCCTAAGTATTTCTTAATTATTTAAACATTCTCAAAACCATCACACTGTAAAGAATCTGTGACTGGTTAATAATGACATACAGTATTTCCTGTTTTGCAGTATTTCTTTGCATAAAAGGTGATGAGATAATCACGAGTAACCACTTTTTTCTTTGTATCCTTAATGAATAACATATCCATGACATATCCAAATCCTGCAGTTGTATGCTGACTGACTCTATACTGCCTACAAACAGTAAGCAGCTGCATTCTAAGGCAGTGACCTGAACTGAACTAAAATGGAAGATTATATGAGACCCAGATGGAATCTGCAGTTTTTACTTTAAACTTCCCTTCGTGTTTTGGAAGAAGTTTATGGAAAGGATTTAAGCTGAGGGTATGATATTCTCATCAGTAGCTAAATGCAGTATTAAATTGGCAACAAGATTTAATAAACATACAGAAAAGTAACATGGGATGTGCTGAACTATGTAAATGATGGACATTCCAAGCCTATGGAGCTTTCTGTGGAATTCCGTGAGTGCAGATTCTTTGTGGGTTTGCGCACAAGTGATTCTGAATGCTTTACATAGACACACACACACACGTTGGCTAAAATTGAATGAACTTTAAATTGAAGTAATTATGCTTTTGCATTTAAATATTTTTTAATGATATTTTTTTTTGCATATAATTAAATATTTAAAATCCACATTTTTCTTGCCTCTTCCATAATCTTGGAAATACATTTCTTTCACATTTTTTCAACTCATTGCAGTGCATTTTGGGATTGCTATTATTGTCATGGATACGCAATGGTGATGTGGAACATATCTTGAAGTAGGTACCATAGAAGGCAGCATAATAGCTGAAATAAAATACTGTCAGATAGACAGCACACTCATTTTGGAAAATAACTATTGTACTTCGAAGTCAATGTGGCAGGTTATGTTAAGAATGAGAACTGCAAACATGCATGCTTCCTAAATTAGCAGGCACAGTGTCGTGACTGCACATCTCATGCGCAGCATGCATCCTTGGTGTGAAAATGAGATGGAAAGGCATTGAGAACAGGCATTTAATGTGCAATGTGAAGAGCGCTGTTAACCTACGGCTGGGTATCTTCCAGCCTGGCCTTTCACCCTTATGGTAAAGTCTTCACAGGTTCAAAGTGGCATGACTCTGCTGTAGCATGTTAGTCACACATTGCAGCAGGAGGCGTGCATTAAAATGGGAGACCCTGAAATCAGCTTGGCCCACCTGGACCAGATCTCTTCCAACCAGCTAACAGCCTATCACCATGACTGACATGCTGGCGACTCTTAAATGGAAGCAGGTTCCACCAGCTACTGAATGTGCTTTCTCAACGGTCTCAATGCCTTCCATTCTCATATATTCGTATCTATGTATACAAATCAATTTTTTTTTTGTGGAAAACCATATAAAAGCAGGAAACTGAAATGTGGCATGAACATAATGCTATTGTAAGCAGTGCTTGTAGGAGAAATCCAAGAAGACAGCAAGATAATCATCAAGTTACACAACCAAAACTCAGGAGTCCACAAAACACCAAATCAACTGCAAACAAATGTCAACCAAACTTAAATATCAAACAAACAAGGACTGACCAAGAACTGAACAAAACTGGGGGCTATATATACACAGAGAACAAGCAGACACAGGTGAAAACAATTTGTAACTGAAGCAACGGGGGAGGAGCTAATGAAAACTAATTAACAAGATACACTAAATTAAAAGTAACACAAGGAAACCAAAAACATATGACAAACAGAACTTAAATGTGACATTACTCCCCCCTCCTGGAAGGCGTATCCTTGCACTATAACAAAACTACATCCAAGTAGTGGGAAAGCAAAAACAGAAACCAAAAAGAGGAAGATCTAGTAGGTTGGCGTAAAGCTGGCATATGGCAGGGAACTGGGGAGGCTGGCTGAGAGGAGTACCAGGGTGGAGCTGATAAAGGGAGGAGTCATGGCAGAGATCTTGTGGTTCTGCCTCCAGGAACCACAAGATCTCTGCTGATGGAGGCGGAGCTGGTAGAGGTGGAGAATTGTGTGCAATAGGACCAGGAACATGTACAGTATTAGCCTGAGCAAAGGAAAATAGGCTTAAATTTTAATGTCATCAGTTTTAGAATTTGGTACAATAAAACCTCTTATTCACATGGACATACTATTTAGTATCTGCTCTCAAAAATTTGTTTGCAATGTTTTTTTGTAAGTGTAGTGGGGAGATAGTTGGGAGGGGTAACTGAAAGTTAAGCTGACTACGCCACCCTGTCAAACAGGAAAAATAATTATGGATTAATCACCTACTATGAAAATAAACAAATAAACTATTTACCTCAAACACACGTCAACACTCGCTATTTAAAAAACACATACCTATGAGATGGAAAGAGCCAAAACCGGAATAGGCCTCGAACCGGGCCTCAGGCAGTGACCCACAAGCGGTGATCAAACACACAACGGTGCCTTAAAAGTCCCCATTTATATAGCCATGAACGTATATGATGATTGGACAACTCCTGCATTTGTGGCAAATTTAAAGAAACAACGCACACACTGTTCATCCCACTACATATTCAAAAGTTCCATTATTTGCTCGGCTTCTCTCCCATTGATTCCCATTAATTCCTAACAGGACATTGCTAAAAACCTACTAAATTGTCTATACAGACATTCACTCTCATCTGCATAAATGCTGGGCACATTAGACAAAACAGATTTTAATAAGCTTTTAATGGCACACCATGCACGTCTCAGGTGAAAAATAGACCTTTTGATACTTTGAAGATTTCATGCTGGGATGAATTGCTTTCCAGTAGATGAACCTTGTGCTCTACTTCTCACCACAGAACTTTAAAAATGGCTTCTCCATTCCCCTCTCCAGATCTTTTGGGCACCTTTCAAGTAGACAGATTGAGGTAACTTTGTTTAGTAACTTATTCATGCCATCATGGCAATGAAAAATAATGCATCTGCCAATGTTAGCCACCTGTTCCAAAGACTACAATGATGTTATTACAACCTCACACTGCTGGTGCCAAGACACTGAGAATTCCATAAAAAACAAAACTGTTTCAAGAGAAATAAAAAAGGATAAAACATGGGTGAGGAACAGTTTGGGTATAAAGATCTGCAAGCAATTTATGCAGAGTAGCATTTCTCCTTTTATTGCCCCTGTTTTTTTCCCATGTGGGCCAAATACCACAGGCTTCAATAAAGAAACAGAAATGTGGTTTAATGAAGTTCATAAATCTGTGTTATTTGCTGCCAACTTCTAGCGCCACTTAGCGTGTCTGCTGATCCTTCTTTCCCCTCCTTGTTCACCCGGCTCCCGCCCACCCTGGGCTAAATCTACACTTCTATTAAAGTTACACGTTTTTAGGCCTGTCTCCCTCACGACCACAAGATCTTGATGTCATGTTCTTTTCCACTGCAGCGTTCCGACCAAAGTTTCATGGAGGAAAGCAGCTTGCCTCGTCCCGCCCCTCCTCTGCTGTCATCCATACGGCCCCTTTCGTCTCAGCTCAACGCGCTGCCTTTTGGGAAAGCTATTCTGATTGTTTCTAATAGTTATTCTTCACCACTCTGCAGAGGGCAACACTTCATTAAGGACAAATTGCTAACACCTGCTATGTGTTTATTAAGACAAAACCTGGCACATTATTGGCTTCTGAATCCTGGTACGAGAGGGAAACCCTCAGAGCCATTCTGCCTCTTTGTGCACCATAAACAAATAAAACGCAATAAAAAAATACCCAGCTGCTATACCTTGTTACAAGATGGTGGGGCTTCTAATAACGTTGGAAATGTTTTCTTTTACATGTTTTTTAATGCGAAGGCATTCATATGCGTTCATTTTGTTCCAGTCACACGCTGTACAATAGACGGAACATAGCAACATGTTTCAGATGGAGCTTTCTATTCAAAATGAGTAACGCTTTTGTAATTAAAGCCATTGCACAAATGCTAATGACTATTCCTCTACACCTTTTACCACAAAACAGAGATGGATAAATAAATAAAGTAAACAAACAGCAGTACATTGTGAACATAAAATTGAAAATAGACCATTTACTGTCTGCCATCCATGTCAGGAAGTATGGCCAGCAGGAGAGCTCTGCCTACAGGTAATCGTTCCTTAAATATAATAGATCATTAAAATACCACAAACTAGGCAAGACTTTCCAACAGGCTGGATCTAGCTAACTAGCTTAAGATGAATGTTACATCTAAACCTGAGCCTGATGTCACAGAGAGGAATAACAGTAATGAAGAAAAGGTTGAATGTTTCCTAAAATTAATTTTTTAAGCATTTGACTAACCCACGGAGTCCTGTGTGTCTGACAGGTACTAACTGTTGTCCAAAACTGAAAAAGTTTACTATAAATACAAAAAATAAAATTCATAAACACAGCATGTGTGTAAAGCATTAGATAGGAGACGACATGGCCACTACACAAAATGCTATAATATAAAAATATATTATTTAGTATATCCAAACCTACAATCCATTCTAACTATATTTGATCAGTGCATATGTTCCCTGGTAATCAAATCAAGCAGCTTGGCATTACTCTTGTAGTTCCATGTGCCAGTACCGGTTGAGCTATCGGAACACCATTCTATAAGTTCATTCAGAAGGCACTATTACTGCTTAGGAGGGGCCCAGGGAACGAATTTTGTTTCTTTTTCATCATTTATTTCACATTGTGCCAACAGTCACTGGCACATATTCAAGCACTATTCATATGCTATTCAGGCTTGTTTTCATGTGTCGACCCATAGCAAGCCTCTCAGCTTGAGGCCATTGGAAATCAAAGGCCCTGGGTCCCTGGCCTCATTGTCCCATTCCATAATCTATCTTTGGGGTCTTCTGAGGTGGCCATAAGCAAAAGCTTAATTTGTCAGTGTGAATGAATGATCACACTGTCTAGAGGACGTTGGGAGACATATAGTTCCTTTGACAGCTAGAATCACGCATACATTGCACTCTAATTAAACTGCTGGAGAATGTCAGGAACTCTGTCATGCATTCATCTGAATCATCTCAATGCACACTAGCAAGACAGAAGACTTACTTATTGAGTTTTAACTTGACAGGGCACAGGACTACTGTCAAAAGTTGATATCTCCAGCAACTCTGCTCTTCATCATAGACTATTAATAGTCCATTCTGAAACCCAATTGAGCTCTACTGGCAAGGCCGCATGTAGCTCCATATATTACTCTCATCTCAATCACGGTACAACCGTCTAAATTAGACATGTCGACCCTGTGCACATATGGTGAGCTTGTAGCTTTTGGATCAATTATTGGAGTTGTTGGCATGCATGCGATATAAAGTGCATTGGCAGCAACTACAAGGGCCATAAATGATATCAGCCAATGAAGCTGAAGTGAATAAAAATTGCTCTCTGAGACTAAAAGGAGCGTACAGTACTGTTAAAGGCAGAACATGTTGCCCTTATGCCCCACATAAGAAAAAGTATGTCGTTAAAGTGCTGTCATAGTAACGCAAGCCACAGAACCATGGGAAAATATTACAGCATCATGTGAAGTTATTCCAAGGTGAGACCCATTTCCTGTTCTTGAGAGGCTCTGATATGTCTCTTTAATGCTTTTCTGGTCCAAGGTCAGCTGTTAGCTTTTTATGTGATGGAAAAAGTTAAGTCCATGGAGAAACATGTGTTTCAGTACTACCTGCATGAGCAGACCTCCTAAGACCTCTCCACGATGCCGTTATCCATGCCGTGCCAGGCTGAATGTTAATTTCAGGTCATCTGTCTTTTCAAAACAGGGTAACGGCAGTATTAGGAAGATACCACACCCTCCCGTTCACCTCATTTTAACTCTCTTTCCCGTTTTGTTAGCAAAATTGCTTTTTCCTATGAGTGAGCGTCTCCATGGCCAGCATCAAGAGGTCAGTGCTTTAATTTCCGACTTCAGTTAACCATTTCACAGTAGGCAGACCCAGGTGTCATGGATATATTTGGTAAAAGGGTTTTCAATTTCTCTGCTCAAGGTAAGTGCACTGGATTTCTGGACTGTGCATACTGGCTTTCACCTCCGCTTCCAAATCAGTACCATTGCAATACCAGAGAATGCAATGCATATCATACTGTATACGATTATGTATGTGACAAATAAAATTTGAATTTGATTTGAAGTAAGTTAAAGCTTTCCTGTAGTGCAGTGAATGCATGCTGTTATAAAATGCGGTAAAAAAAAGGAAAATCGCATTAAATAAAAGAATCTGCCAGATGCATAAATGTAAAGTACCTTGCGTCATTCAAAATCATTCCAAGTCAATGTTTCTCAGTTAAAATACAGCAAAGCCAGGCATGTTTTCCAATCATAGACATTTCTGGTTAATAGAAATATGGATGTGCAGATCCATTAGATCAGTCCTCATGATGGGAACACAAGAACATCAGTGAAGCTTTTTATCAGTGTACATGGGAATGTTCAGCAAACATATTCAAAGTCAAACTGGTTCCATCTTGAATACAAATCTTCAGTCAGCATTGTTTCTTAAGATTCTTGGAAGTAAAATAATCTAATGTGTTTTTCATTTTTTCCCGATGTTTTCCTAAAGTTCTTAAGGGATTGAGTACAAAGCAAAGGAATTTTTTCACAGCTTTGCTGAACTCAAAGGGCACAAATCTTCCCTGCCTTTGTAAAAAGGAATATGGATGTCATTAATTGACTGGAAAGCGCATGCTGTGGTTTATAAAACAATTTGTTCACAGGGTTCATAGCTGGCAAACTTGTATGTTAGACATTTGAGAATGCCAGCAATGTATCCTGTTCATGGTACAAACGTGGGGGTCTTTCCATCCTCTTGAAAACCTGACAAGTGAGACAGATAACGCACGACACGCATCATCTTGTTTATGGTGTGAAACACTATATCTCTAACATTTCTTCCTTTATCTCAGTAGCCTTTACCTCCTAGCTTAAGAACACAATGCTTGATCCACACCTTCTGTTATTGTTTAAGAAACACTGAAGCGTGTTTTCCAATTTAGGATGTATTTCCCCTTGAACTCTTTCTCCATCCACAGCCAAAAAACTGCAACCTAAAAGAGTACAAGGAGACTGTTAAATGGTATAGAATGATGGATTTTAAGGCAAGACAGAGAGAGTGTAAGAAATAGTTTGGCTCCATCGCAGGAAGAAAAAAAACAATGGTTCTACAATATGAGCCAAAGCTAGTGTTGAGTCACAGGGAGCATTACAGACAAAAGAGCAATTGTGCACTGCTGAACACATGGCCAACAAAGTTAAGCAAATGCTCACAACAGCTGTAGCACCATTAATCGGCACCAGAAACATTATAATGTGCATTCAGTCCATTGATATTCCCCGATTAAAGAAACAGTGGACCCTATTACATATAGTGAGAACCAGTGGCATTTAGCATAATTCACCTGATGCGACATGTATGCATGCTGTGTTTGAATATGTGCTGATTAAAATGAGATTTCAGAGAAGAAGAAGACTTTAAACAAAGTGAATTTTGAACACTTACCATTGTCATTTATTTACTTTACATCATTAAAGGCACCTGGAAAATTTGACTTGTGTGTTTCATAGGAAAAATAAAATATGATTTGGATCTACAGGGCAAGTAAATTATGACAGAACTCCTATTTTTGGCTCAACTAACACTTTTTTGTCAGACTGCAAACAACAAACTGCAAATTTCAACGGTACATAGAACCATCTATGCCAGTTCTGAAGCAACACATTTACATTTATTTCTTTGGCAGATGCTTTTATTCAAAGCAACTTACAGTGAATTCAAAGTGTACATTTTTATCAGTACTTGTATTCCCTGAAATCAAACCCACAACGTTTGTGCTGCTAACGCAATGCTCTACCAGTTGAGCTACAGGAACACAGCAACAACACATTAAGCAGAATAACCCCACAACGACAGGTAATCTAACAGTTCCAGGCCAAAGATCAGCCTTAACCGATTACATGTAATGCTCAAGATAATAGACTGTCAATTCCAGCACAGCCCTGATAAGTTGACCGGATGATTTGACAGCAATAAGACACGTTGCCCACCATTTCCCACCAGGAGCAACAATGAGGAAGTGTAGAGTATATTCAAGCATAAGGAAAAAATACCAGCATCCATTTATCAGGAATATAAATGAGTTAACAAAGTCAAATAGTGCATTTGACTGCTCAATGCCTTTTTTACTCTTTCTGTATGATGTCACCTGCTGGAAATTCTGTTGTCTCCTGATACCTTTCGGGGCAGGTGAAACAAGGCAGTTTAATGCATGTCTTAATATTGCTTCACAGCTTGCTGTCGGCACAGCAACTTTAAACGCGGGGAGGTGAAGCGGGTCACCCTCAAACCCGGAGACGGGAATCTCTACTGTCAGGCTGGGAGGCTGTCTTGGCTTAGATCTGCCTCAAGCGTCTTTAATAAGGGTGACAATCGCAATTCTGCACGCATACCATCTTCTCCAGCGCATAGACTGCAGCCAAGCCCTCTCTGAGTGCACACTGCTAAGACACGTGTGAAACACCTTATGTTGCCTGGCCACTGTTCAATTACAAAATGTAAAGGTCAAGTGTTATTTTTTATATTGAAATATTTATTTCTGCTTCATGTGTAGAGACAATTATAAGTAAGCCATTAGTAGGCTGACTTTCTGTATGGTGTAAACACCGTGGCTCTGTAGTGCTTTTAAAATTTTGCTATTTGAGCATTCTTACAAACCTAACTTATGAACCCCACATTGGCTCAACCACATCTCATATCTCCTGTGACCACTAGGGTTGGATTTTAAGGGGAGGTCTCTGACTTCACTACATCAATTGTCTTTTTTTTTCATGTTTCTCGTTTCATCCATTGTATGTCTATTCCTCACAACCTTGTTATTGGCTTAAATATAGCGTATAGGTTTGGTGGCAGACCTATCTGTCTGTCTGACCAATGGGAGGTAGGCAGGAGTTTTTTGGGGAAATATTCAATCGCTTGCATTTTTTGTAACACTAAAGAAGCAAAAATGACACAATTTAGCTTTCACCCTGGAATCTAAAAACTCTTGCAGTCAAAAGTTGTGTCAGTGAAGACTGAAATGAGACTAGCGCTAAACCATTCTGTGAAAACAAGTGTGAAAACAGATGCGTCTGGGAAATACAGGCATTTTTCATCAGTGCTTCAGTGCTTATTTTTTATTATTGTGTAGAAATATGGGAACTCCATTAATTATGGTTTAAAATAGACCAAGAATTCCAACTCTAGAACCAACAGTAACAATAAGAACTTAACTACATGTGTGAATAGTTAAAACACATGAGAAAAATACACTTTCCAAGCTTTCATTTATTTACATTGGTAGGGGAAGTCATGGCAAACTTACAAGATGGCAGACCTACAGTGATTCTTTAAACAAAAGTTTTTGTGACCTTGCTCAGAGGTTTGTGGATGCTATGCAGACCATTACACACACACACACACACACCTTACTTAAATAAACACAATGAATGAATGTGGGCAAATGACTAAGCTCCTGGAAGTAAGGATATTATTTTAGAAAACATAATCTGTTATTATAAGACAAAGGAGGCATTTAAAGAAAATAGTTTTGAACATTTTACATTTTCAGGTGTTTTTTTTCTCTCATTAAACAGACCCTGATGGAAGAATACTATTTACTATTTTATTACCTATTAAAGTGACAGTCAGTCAGTATTTACATTGTTTTTGACATTCTGTTATCATCTCTATTTGAGATAAATGGGACTAATAAGCTTCCATGAAAGTCGAGTTAATTTACATCTTGATGTGTCAGCATGGAATCTGCACTGTGCAAACAAATCCAGCTTTCCTAAAGGAACCGGACAGATGTACAAAAAACACACGGATCCACTGACACATGGCACACAAAAACACACACACACTTAGGTAGAGGAAAACTCCTCATTCCAGGATGAAAGTGCCACTCTGTGATCCAATTGTGCGGTTT
>JAZGTK010009628.1:0-17106 GCA_036877625.1 Ambastaia sidthimunki | reverse complement strand
TTATACCTTATATTGCTATCATATTGTTGTGTACCAGCATTAACACAACATTTCCCCAAAAGCATGTTTAGCCGGACATATGAGATTTAATATTTGGGAGCAGGGAGATAGAAGTTTATGCTTTCATTGATAAGAATGGTACGGACACAGACGTCACGTTTATCGAAGTCTGCGAGACGAGGCTTTAAGAGCTAATTAGAGCTAATGATTGTGGTTACATAAATCTTCCTAAACTCTATTTTAAATAAAGAGCTATAAGTGATGCAATACCAAAATAAAGCGATAAGATGACTAGGCGGAAATTAATTGCAATTGATTTATGGGGAAAAAAACAACAGCCCAAAAATGGAGTTACGACGATTCCGCCCGACAGCAACGCTATGTATTATAGTAACAACGTTTTCACTAATTTGCAGCTTAATTTAACTGAATTTATTTGAAACATTTCTGATGTTACTGTTGAGTGTTTTTAAAGAGATGATTTAGTTATTTTTTTTTTCTGGGTTTTGTTTCTTCTGCAGATCAGTCCTCTCTTCTCATTCAACCACCAAGATAGATTCTTTCAGGAGTAAGGTTGAACTGCTGAAGTTGCCATTGACTTTGACGTCTAAATCTATCTCGGAGCGCAAAAATCAGTTGGGTGGAACCACCAAGCGCTCCAGGGGTGGAGCTGGGGTCCACAAACCCCGCCCACCAGCCCCAGACATGGACAACGAGTCGCAATACTCTGGCTATTCCTACAAGTCTTCCCATTCACGCAGTTCTCGCAAGCACAGGTACACACACAATCTTAAACCCCAAAATGTTCTTCTTTATAACTAATTTATTCAGTTTATTTGTTTGGGTACAATCAGGAAGGCTTGATTAACTCTACACTCTACGGTGTGTTTACCATAAAAAAAATCTAAAGAATTTTTAACCTGAAAATGTTGCTTTTATACACCAAGAGGGTTAATGAATATTGATATTAATGGGGTACAACCCTCAATATGGCCGCTCCAGCAAATGAAGTTATGCTTTTTAATAAAAACAACAATTTGTCACCAAGTAAAAAAAGTAATTCTCTATACTGAATGTCCCGAAATACTTAAAAACATTTGTGCATGTACATTAATCTGGAGCAACCTGGAAGTGTTTTCTTTTAGCTCATCATAACCAAAATCTTGGGGTCTTGTGGGTCAGAGATATGTTGTTTTATTGTGACATCACTAAGCGATTGTAGGGATAACTGTCTTCACTCATTTAGGTAGATAGGACTTAGTGTTGTATGGTAAAAATATCTGCAAGGAGGTGTCGGAGTGAACTGACTTTCCAATAAAGGGACTTTGGTACTACTCAAGCTCAGTAATACTCTTATTATGAGGTGCCTATACCTCAGTTGAGTCCATTTAGGGCATTCATGACACTTTACCTGAAAACTATTGTTTCCAGGTCCAAGCTTTCAGCCGTTTCAAGTAAGACTACCATTTCAACAGATGTTTATTGGCACTGCTTATTTATATCAAACAGCCAAGATTTTATAAACTCGCAGTAAATCACTGTTTGGCCATCTGAGATGGCAATCGTTTAAAAGTAGCTCTGTTCTGGTTTTTGATTCTGTGCAATATTGCATAAAAGATGTACTAAAATATGTCTGAGCTATTCAGCTTCACCCTTTGCCGTTAGAGGCAGCTATGCTTATGTGTAAATTAAATGTAGGATTATGCTTGGCTGTGACAATCGGACATGTCCTGTTTTCTGTCAGCTGTGCACCACAATCCTTGTTTAGCTTTTGTTTAGCCTCACCATTGTGTTTCCTGACCTGTGATTGACCTCAGGGACAGGAGGGACCGGCATCGCTCCAAAAGCAGAGACAGCAGTTGCAGAGGAGACAAATCAGTCACTATCCATGCACCTGGAGAACCACTACTAGATGCCGAGTCTACCCGCGGAGATGACAGGGTTGGTACATGTGTAGCAAAAGGCTAAAATCTAATTAATTGTTATAGTCATTTAATGGTTCTGACAAAATGAACAAATATTGGTAGATTCCAAATGAAGCAACATTACTGTTGGCATACATTGAGATGTTATTAGGACATTCAAATCTCCTGGATAATGACCTCACTGAGGTGAGAAGGAAACATAATTCTGGTAATTTTGCAGTTTTTTTTCCAGGATTACTGGGTGAAAGGGACTATTGAATATCCTGAATATTGCGAATGCATCACATTATCAAAGTACAATTGGTTTTCAGCACCAATAAAAAAACTTAATTAAAAGACACAATTTTCCTCTTGCTGTCACATTCACACACTTTCTCTTTATTTCCCCTCAGGATGATAACTGGGGTGAGACTACCACTGTTGTTACCGGTACATCTGAGCACAGTGTCTCTAATGAGGACCTAACACGGGCATCTAAAGAGCTTGAGGACTCTTCACCCTTGGAGTGTCGCCGTTTTGCCGGACCCATACTGAGTGGCATTTTAGGTCTCTTCGCCCTTCTGACACCCCTCGCCTTCCTTCTGCTGCCTCAGCTGCTGTGGCGTGACTCCCTGGAACCTTGCGGGACCCCGTGTGAAGGCCTTTACGTCTCTCTTGCCTTCAAACTGCTTGTCCTCTTTATCTCCTCATGGGCTCTGTTCCTTCGGCCTTCTCGGGCCACACTCCCGCGGTTCTTTGTTTTCCGTTGCCTCCTGATGGCATTGGTGTTTCTCTTTGTGGCTTCCTATTGGTTGTTTTATGGCGTAAGGGTGCTGGAGCCGAGAGAACGGGATTACAGGGGCATTGTGGGTTATGCGGTCTCGTTGGTGGATGCGCTGTTGTTTATTCAGTATTTGGCTCTGGTGCTCTTGGAAGTGAGGCACCTTAGGCCGGCATTCTGTCTCAAAGTGGTGCGAACCACTGATGGAGCCAGCCGCTTTTACAACGTGGGCCACCTCAGGTAAGAATGTGTGTGTAATTGTGTGATTTGCATTTGAGTCATATTGAGTGCTTGAGCATTTTTTTAAAAAGATATATCCCTGCAGTATTTTCCATTTCTCTGTTCACACTCCAAGGTATGCCTGAGCAGTTTAGAATTTAAGTTGGTTTGATTAAAATCAAAACTGATGACTTTTTGCATAGCTGGCATGCAGCTGGATATCTTGATTTTTGCAGTATTCTGATGCATATTTTTCAGCCTTCTGTTTACAAAAACTGATACTGATACTTTCCACTACATGCTCTCAGAATTCTGTATTGTAACAATGCAATTGTTCATTTTTATCTTGTCTTTTGTTCTTAGCATCCAGCGAGCAGCAGTATGGGTTCTGGATCACTACTACACTGATTTCCCTGTTTACAACCCTGCTTTACTCAATCTACCCAAGTCCATCCTCACTAAAAAGATGTCTGGATTTAAGGTGTATTCGCTGGGAGAAGGTACACTGATTTTTTGTTTCCCCCATATTTTTCAAATTCTTATCAATGAATGACAAAAAATAAAGGAATAAATGGTTGATTTGTGTGGAGTCTCAATTTGTTTTTAATGTGCTGTATTTTTTCTTCTTTAGAAAACAGTACGAATAACTCTACCGGTCAGTCTCGTGCAATGATTGCTGCTGCTGCCCGCAGAAGAGATAACTCTCATAATGAATACTACTATGAGGAGGCAGAGATGGACCGCAGGATCCGAAAACGAAAGGCCAGGTCAGAGTCCTAATGGTCATTACACTCTTTGTCCCCACACAGCTCACATTCAATTCAAGGCTCTGATGCTTGATTACAGGGCAACCACAGGCTCTGCTCCCCTATACCTAAACTCACTAGTTCAGACTTATGTTACCACCAGGAGCTTGCGTTCTGCAACTTGTGGTACCATCCCAAAGAGCCACTAAATCACTCTAATGCACTTTCACTGTTTCACACTGATGTGTCAACCCAAGCAGTCTTTAGACATTTTCTTTAGACACTTATATTTATATTAAAACTAAGACATGTTGTGCATACTGCACTAGACTAATTGTACTAGTACTGTAAAGTCCTGACATTGCAGAAAACATTTGCTTATAGCAGTTTCTGTTCCCAGGCTGGTGGTGGCAGTAGAGGAAGCATTCACGCATATCAAGCGTCTTCAGGATGATGAGACTGCAACATCGCCTAATCACCCCCGTGAGGTGATGGACCCTCGAGAGGCAGCCCAGGCCATCTTTGCCCCCATGGCACGAGCTATGCAAAAATACCTGCGAACCACTCGACAGCAGCCCTACCACAGCATGGAGAGCATTATTGCTCACCTGCAGTTCTGCATTACCCACAACATGACGCCTAAGGTGAATTTGCTAAAAAAATATTTTTTGGCAGCCAAATTGAAATGGGAATTAATTGGATTAAAAATGCTAAATTAATGGATGATTAAAGGTATAATTAACATCTGGAATAATAACTGGATGCTGCTTGCTCAGTTATTTTTCAGAGATGGTTAGCCCAAAATGAAATTTTTTTACACCCCCTCCTGTTGGTTAAACTCCCATGGCAATCTTTGTTCTTTAAAACCAAAATGGTGAAATAAAATAAGTCTTAAGGCCCAAGCACTAAAAGTCCGAAGGGCCCTGTTGTTTTTCTAAGCATTCCTGTTGTTTTCCTTAAGATTATTATTATTATTAATTTTAAGTGCTAAAAGTACTTTGTACATGTATTGATCTTGTTGACCCAAACAACTTTTGTACTGACAACCCATAGCTCCACCAAACAAGAAGTCCAGCCATTTTGGATTGTCTGAGAAGCACATACCTTTTAAATACTCCTAGAGATTTTATGATTGTCATCAAACTTGGTGAGCATAATGCCAAGACATTGAAGATTCAAAATTGCGAAGGGATTTTTGATATCTGAAACAGTATTTAACCGAAGTCACTTTTGTGTTTGTTTTAAAAGAGATATTAAATATTCTAAATTGTGAACAGATATCCAACAGCGTTATCACTTACAACAGACTTACTTCAGACTTAGTCCTCAATTATTTTCTGAATTAAATGCATGTGACAACTATGCATCATCTGAGAAGCACGAGGTGGTCATTGCGCCATAGTGCCCCATCATCATTATAATTACTAGCTCCAAGCAGCTATGATGGGCAAGGTGCTATGACGCATTGATGATGGGCACAGGCATCTCCAGCTGGTGCTTCTCAGGAGATGATGCGTAGTTGTCACATGCTTTTCACTCCAAAAATAATTGAGTACTACCAAGTCTGATTTAATAACTCTTGTGACAAACTTCCTGCTGTAAGCTGGTGGCGCTATAACTGTGACTTACAATAGACACATTATCAATCCTCAACACCAAACATTTTCCAAGTT
Source organism: Ambastaia sidthimunki (assembly GCA_036877625.1). NCBI lineage: Eukaryota > Metazoa > Chordata > Actinopteri > Cypriniformes > Botiidae > Ambastaia > Ambastaia sidthimunki. The sequence continues at coordinate 11,783 of JAZGTK010009628.1, read as the reverse complement.
TGATGTAGATCACTCAATACATGCAGAAGATATGAGCCATAAATTGATTGCCTTGTCATGGCAACACCATTCAGATAAGAACAATCCATTCACAGTTTAGCATTTTCAATATATATTTTTTTCTAACCAAGTATGAAGCTAATTTAAAAACACTGTTTGAAACACTGTTTTAAATTACATGCTTCCTTCTGCCACTTGGTGGTGCCATAACTTTCTTACTCCACCATGGCAACACTGTTGAGACATCAAAAAACCCTTTGCAATTTAGTCTCTTCTATGCCTTTGCATAACATCTGCAAAATTTGGTGACAATCCAGTTAATTGGTTAATATTAAAAAATTTTAATACTATTAAATTTTTTTTTAAATAATACTACTAAATTTTTAAAATAATTTTAAAAAAAATGTTTTTTTTTAGTTTTTTTGTATTTTAACTTGAATCTTTGTATCTTTCCATCAGGCATTTCTTGAGCGTTACCTCACCCCTGGCCCTACTATGCAGTATCAGCGAGAGAATGGTAAAGGGCGACAGTGGACTCTGGTTAGTGAGGAGCCTGTGACATCCACATTGCGTCAGGGGCTGGTGTTCTCCCTTCGTCGTCTTGATTTTGCTCTGGTTGTTACAGTGACACCTCTCCCATTCCTCAACCTAGGGGAGGAGTTTATCGACCCCAAGAGCCACAAATTTGTGATGCGTCTTCAGTCTGAAACTTCTGTTTGAGAAGAAAATGGCAGAGACAAGAACTAACAAGAATGCGAGACTGACAGATCCATGCTAACACTAATGGGAGAGTGTCAGATTCTTGCTATAGCAGTTAAAAAGGTAGCAGGACTGAGGGAGAGAACCACTTTTTATAAATCACTTTTACATCTTTTAAATGACTTTTTGTAACTTTAATTCTGCATGAACTGCCTTCGATTTAGAAACTCTGTAACAATACTAAGTAACGGTAACTGTATTTGTCACCATCAAATACAATATCACATATCAGTCCCTACTGGTGATAAGGTTATTGTACAATACCAGCAATTTATAAATCTAGGTAATATGGCTGCCTTCAACAACTGTTCAACCAAATGAATCTCTCCCATAAATGGTCACTCAGAAGTGATACAAACGCTATTGGTAAAGGTTGTAGCTAGTGTAGGGGAGCAATCAAGTGCTTTACTGTTTTATTACTGTGTAAAACTGGATTTCCAGGTCACAAAAGCATGTTTGTAACTACTTGGCCTGCAGTTTGTATTTTTTGGGAATGTCAGGACTTTATATGCGTCTTCTTTGCAGTACTTGTTTTTATTCTATTCAATCAAGGGGCCTTTTGCATAATTTGTTTACATATTTGTTGAATAGCATACCAGCAGAATCACTGTCCTTACAGTAAGGCTTTAACGGTGGGAATAGTGACCTTTTTTATTCTAATTGTTGGGTATAGAATGAGTCTCTTAAACATAACCAATCAAATGTAACCTTACAGAAAATGCAAAAACATCCATGTATCTTGAATGTGTGCCAAAAAGTTATAAATCTGCCTTGGTTTTAGCTGTAACCATGCTCATGAGTATCTTGTTGTATTTAAATTTGCCTGTGATTTCAGGGCAGATGAATGTGAAAGTCTTGCATAACTGGTTTCCCTGCTTGTGACATCTTTGGGTCACTGTAGTCACCTCATATTTTGTACATAATTCTCATTTTATACGTGTGTATGTCAGTGAAAAAAATGAACCTGGAATTTTGTTGGTTGCTTTAAGGTTTTCCAAAACCAGTAGACAAGTTTTGTATTTTTTTTTTTTTTGTAGTAAGCTAAGCTAGTCTGTTACTGTTTTTCCCTTATAAATGGTTTGTAAAGAGATAGTAGTTTTTCATTATTGTGTGGAAAACCTTTTTGGCAATTGGCCATTTTAGAACTAAAATGTTTCAACTTTTTAAAAAATCAATTCAACTTTGAATAAATCAGTTTCGGCTAACACTGTGGTACACTGGTAAGGAAACACGGGGCCATTTTTTGTCCATTGATAAACTGCTTTTGTGAGAAAATGGTTTGTGCATTCTCCATCTCGCACAGTTGAGTGTGCATGCAAGTGTATTTCGCTGAGAGAAATGTGCATCCAACTGGGTGTGCTGCCAAATGGAACCTTCTATCTATGAACATTTAATTTGTGAGGAAAAAAACTTTATTTAAATATGACAACAATTCTAAAGTCTTTATATACAGCAACTGAAACCTTGTTCTACAACAATTCTGTGGTAAAATCACTGCAGTCATGACATGACATCATGACAGAGACCCATCTCCTATCATCCAAACACTGGGCATACTTGGCAGCTTTGTGAATAGGTTTTAAGAGGGAACTCTTACCAAAGAACCTTTACTTTAATTTTGGAATCATTAGTGGTACAGACTCCAGTTGATAAGACGTATCTAAACCAATAACAGGAAAACTAAAAGATTACCAAAGAATAGTTTATAGAATATGTAAATGAGTAAAAGAAAGCATGACATGACATCATCATTTCAAATTCATCTATAAATTTAAGCCACCCCCTCCATTACTGGCAAAGCTGAGAATTAAATTTAAGATGACAAATTGACACCTGACTGTCTGACAAGTCAGACACAGTCTGTCAGACTATCCATCTACATCCACTGTCTCAATTTCTTCCTTCCTGACTATAACACTCAATCTTGTACTTAAAATGTAGTTTATGTACTTAATGCATATGAAACATATCGGAATAAAATATCAAAACATTAGTTTTGCAAGGGAAATAAATACTAGTTATATTAGCACAGCTTCAATTTTTACTGTTTTTCTTGATTAGATTAGATTAGATTAGGCTAGGTTGAATAATCCAAATGATCTACAGTGTTGACATTTTTAATCATGACAGAAAATCAAAATACTGCTCTAAACAGAAAGGCAGCGTGATCCCCTAAATATATATCCCCTAAACATTTACCCAGAATTCAACATGGTGTAGCAGCTTCACATTCTCTATGCCAATAGTGGACAGCAACATTTTATTTTGTTACTTTATTTTTGTTACTATTTTGAACTGTAAGTACATTTGTCTGAACTTAGTTAATAATGAATGTATTTTTAAATTAATATACATAGACAAATAAACTCATAAAATGCTTTTATATTTGGAAAATTTAATTAAAATGGTCTACTATTGTATGATTCTAATGTTAAATAATAAAGATTAATTATATTGTATTGCAATGATACTGTTTATACTTGAGGGTGTTGATTATAATTTGCTGTAATCATCAGGAATTAACAAATGTGGTTAGAACGTCATCTGGCAGTTTTTGAACAAAAACATTGCTACAGCCCATATAAATAATAACTTCTGCCCATCCCCCTCAAAATCGATCAAAACCAGTCTGAAAATCTTGTTCAAGTTGAGTGGTGAAAGAACTGTAAACAAAGATGTAAACATCTCTTTTGTGAAATTAATATGCCTATATCCCTAACTAGCCAAAACATGTGACTGTTACATAATACGTAAAAATACACGGCCTCTGTGTCTCTCTCTAGCAGACGCCAGCGGGAGCCGTCCCCGGAGTTTTAGGACTACATTTCCCATGACCCCGTACCTGGGCCGCGCCCATCTCAGGTGGCGGCCATTACCGTCATTATGAACACTATAAATACCCTCCAGTTTGTATGTTCATTGCGAAGTCTTGTTCTGCCACTACTGCAAACATTTCTGAGCGTTTTTCTGGTTTTGGATTATTTTCTTATGTGTATTACTTGGACTGTCTAACGTTTCTGGATATCTTGCTGCCTGCCTCTTGACCCCGCTTTGCCTATTGGATTACTCTGTTGTTTGCCACCTGCCCTGAACTATTCTCTTGTCAATAAAGCATTGCTGCACATGGATCCTACGTCTCCTGAGTTTACGTTACAATTATTAGTGGTTGATTCTGGGATGGCTGTAGTTTTAAGTATGTTAGAACTCAGTGCCGCATTTGACACTGTAGATCATTTGATTCTTTTAAAACGGCTGGAGTGTGAGGTGGCATTTGGGGGAACTGCCTTGCAATGGTTTCACTACTATATTAAGCAAATGTTTTATCCTCTGTGGTTTTATTAAAATATGGCCTTCCTCAAGGCTCGACAAAGCCATAGCTTGTTCTCATTCTAACTAAACACCTTCACCGTTGTCTGTAGCCCATCCGAGGGTGTCACTTTTCTCCCTCCTTACTCTCCAAACTACTTTGTTGTTCCTCTAGAAACATTTGCCTAAAGTGATAACGTAACTTTCCCCAGTGTCACAAGATGTGTGATGTGAGGAAACACGCCCTTTTGACATTACTTCCTGTCTCTTCACATTACTTCCTGTTTTCTAATAAAGGAGGCCCAACGTTTTTTAAGTAAAAAAACTTGTTGAAAAGCCAACGATCAATGAGTCCATGGAGAATAGTTGTGCTAATCTATATTTTGTGTATTCAACAAGGTGAGTTCACTGGCTTTCATATTTGTATAGTTGATTAAAACAAAGTTTATATTTTTCTTTTAACTCCAGATGGATTTCTTTGAAAATAAGATTACCACCTTGTAATGTAGAAATAAAATGCATAACATGGCCATGTTTGTGGTAAAATCTTCTCAAAAGAGAATGAAGTAAGCTGAATTGTGTTCTAAAAGGATATTTCCCTTTTCTGTAAAGTGATTTTTCTTGTTTCACATGCTCGGTGAACACAGTTAGTTACCACAGTTAGTAATTAAACTCATTTGGATTAATTTTGCAGTTTGGGTTTTACATGATTATATAACTGGTTATGTCGGCCAATCAGTTGTTTTGAAATCTGGGGCAGAACAATCATGGATACTCACCACAGTTGAGTGGTCTATCTATAAAAATACAACGTATATTGCAAGTCTAAAGGATGGTAAGGTATTTACAGACAGGTTTTGGACACACAAGGGTCGACTTGAGCTAAACAGCAAAACAGGAGATTTAACAATCAAAAATCTGAAAATGGATGACAGTCTGAAATACACTGTGGCTTTGGCAAGTTCAGTTGGGGCTTGGAAGGAGAGCAGTGTTAATCTAACAGTCCAAGGTGAGGATTTTCTAGATTTTCTTAATGTCAAACTGAAATGAAAAAACATTCCTGGTCTTGTGTACATTTTATCAGTATGCTTGTGTGTGCCAAATTATGTAATTATAATAATCTTTGCAGAACGACTCAAAAAGCCAAATATCCAGCAAATACTTAACACCTTCAAGGACGGGCACTGTCACATTGTACTTAGGTGTGATCCATATGATAAAAATGTCAATCTGACTTGGACACCTTTGGATGAGATTGATGGATCCTATATTTCAGGAAGTCCAAACTTCACAGAATCTATTCTTTGGATGTCTTTCCATGGCAACAGAAAAGTTACCTTTAACTGCACTGCCACCAATGGTCAACAGAATGAGGCAGATCAAATAACAGTAGGATGCACAGGTATGTCTCATCAACAGTCAACAGAATGATTATCTCAGAGTGAGATTTGACATTTCACAGCTACTTAAAAAACAGCTTTTTACAATACACTTAAGACTAAGGTATTAGGTTTTCATACCTGCTATTACATCACACTGCGTGTTTAAGACTTTCAAAGAATGTGTCATTGACTATGGGTCTGTACGGACACTGTCGAAAAATACAACAAGGCCTCATACTTATATTCATAACTACAAAAAATTGATTTCACATGCACAGTTTGCGGATACTGCTAATAACGAAAATACACTGTACACTAAATTTAAAACTAGATGGAAAAAGAAAGCAGACTCTAGCCTTTAGTTTGGTGTTTCGGTATTAACTATTGGTTCCCTTTCATATGACATTTAACACTTCCCCAAACACAAGTGTCATGTGATTCTTTGACTTCCACATTAAAGAGGTTGCAGAAAATGCAAATGGCAGTGCCAGTGGTAAAGTGGGAGGTGCACATATTCACATATACAGTGAAATAAAAGCAAACTGTATTTTTAGAACACATAAAGGTTTTATGAGGAATTCTTCTGATATGTCGCACTTTCAATGTCACAGTATGTTTTTGATGTATGCCATTCTCTCGCTATATCTAGATATCCATTGGTTGATTTAAATTTTACCCATGTATGGGTAATGATGTATGGGTTGTGATGTGTGGGTTATGATGTATGGGTAATGATGTATGGGTAATGATGTATTGGTAATGATGTATGGGTAATGATGTATGGGTAATGTTTAAATAGTTTGATCTTTGAGCATATAAATAAACAATGAGCCGTTTTTTAAAAGAAGCTATGTAATGCTTGTAACAGACCTAATAGGATTATCTTAAAACTGCATAAAAACAGAATCTTTACTGCACCACAGCTTGAGGTGGATTTGCATGTATGTAATGAAATGTATAAAAAAGTTTGTTCTTTTATTTTTTAATGTTGTTTCTTTTTCTAGAGGAGATCCTGATGATTAAAGTCTGCAGATCATGCAGTCCCATGGTTGTGTTGGGTATTTTCTGTACGACTGTGTTTTTTGTTATTTTGGGTGCAGTTATGTCTAAAGGTAAGAAAGTAATATCTTGAATATGACAAAATATGACAGAAAATTGCTAACATGATGTTATCCTAATGAACTATGATTTGTCTTACTAGAAAAGATTAAAGCTGCTTGCGTTGATGGCCCCCTCCACCTCTTTCAGAGTATTTTTACATGTTAACATCATACCACAAAGCACACAGGTCACAACAGAATGAATTGTCTTTAAATGTTTATTTGAATCAGCATGACAGCTTTTTTATTTAAATGCATTATCCAGTCAATTTCTCTGTTCATGCATCATGTATGTTCACGTTTACAAATGCCTGTAAAATGTTTTTTTTTTTAATGAAAAACGATGGTAACAATAAATGACAATTGTGGCACAATATTAGTTTTGATCATTTTGAATGGTCTTGTGTATTTTACAGTCTCACACTACAAAGAAAAAAAACCCAAAATGAATATTACTGATATAAATATACAAAGTGGTTCTCAGTATCTGTCTATTGTTGGTCACTTTTAATGCTGATCTTACTATTTATGGTATTCTGTTGTGAAACATCTGTATCACTTATAGATGATAGATAGATAGATAGATAGATAGATAGATAGATAGATAGATAGATAGATAGATAGATAGATAGATAATATGTTAGAATGTGTTAGAAGTTAATAATAGAGCAAGTAAGGAGTTGATGGTCATTTATATACATCTAATATACAGACTTTGTCCACTTTATTGGGTACACCTGTTCCATTGCTTGTGAAAGCAAATGTCTAATTACCTAATCACATAGCAACAATTTATTGCATCAGTGCTGGTGGACACGGTCAAAAGGATCTGCTAAATTTCACTCCAAGTACCAGAATGATGAAGAGAAATGATCTGGTGCCAAGCAGGCTGGGTTGAGTGAGTACTACATAAAGTGCTGATATTAAACACAACCGTCTGTATGGTTTACACAAAATGGTGCCTGAATCCATCCTGCTTTGTGTCAGTGATTCCGGTTGCAGGTGCTGGGGTTTTGTTATTTTCCTGCATTTTATTTACTGTGGGGAGAGTTTGCTTTGTTGTGCATTGTTTGAGCACAACAGCCTATTTGAATATTGTGTCTGACCATGTCCAAAAGTCAAAAGATTTGCGATCTTATACTGAGCATTAAGAACCTGAAAATGGTTGTACAGAAAATATCAGACATTTACAAAGACTAGGTGTTCAGAATTTATGTTGGTACAAAAGAAAAGAAAACTGATTAATTTACAGATATAACAAAGTGGATGTATAGGTTAGCTGCTTTTAATTGCCTCAAATAAATGTAGATTTTTTTTAAATATTGACTTTAAAAACATTGGCATATCTAGTGCTTAAATAATTAGTAAATATTAAACAGTAATGTATGATAGAGAACAATAATCACAGTAACGATACTGATTATTTTAAAAATCTTTTCTTTACATCACAGGAAAGCAGCTCACATAACAAATTCTGGGTTAGCATTAGGAAATAAACAGAACCCCCTGCAATATATCATTAACAAACATTCTTTTCACCTACATTAAGCACTAAACATGTTTATTTGCATGAAATAATGCAAAGTCTATTCTTTGTTGACGGATCATAAAGCGGAACTGTTCTTGGACTGTCAAAGCTTTGATCTGAGTTTTACATGCATTGCAATTTTCGCCGTAACAAAGAAACTTTTGTACCATAGCCGAGCATACATATTGTGTTGATACTTTGATATGATACTTTTAATACAAAATACATTTAATGCAAGAGTTCGTTCAAAGAGTTTAAAGTCTGTCAAGTTCATACAATAATACATATAAAAAGATAGTTAAGCTGATCCAAAGTAGGAAAATTAAAGTGAAGTATAGACAATCTGTCTGGTCCAACTTACAGAACTTCTTGGTAGGGAGAGGAAGTGCTCGGCATTACCACAGGGTGACGCTGAAAGCTGATTTTGTCATAAAGGGTTTGAGGCTGCATGAAAAAAATGTAAGTGACATATGAGATTGTAAAAATAACCTTTTTATATACAATTGTATTATAATTGCAACTTCTTGATGCATGTGACAGCAAGATTAGAAGTTTGTTTGGCTATTCCCAAGCTCAAAGACCCACTGTATATATTCTGTGCTTTAAGTCCTAATTAATTCTAATATAAACAATTTAAATTTGTTATTATCTATAAGCTTATTCTAATGACTATTTAAAATTAGTTTTTATTCTAAGTGGGTCTTCCATTAAATACATTCTAGCACCTAGCCCTACAGAAATTAATGTTGTCCCAGAGACAGACAGACAGGCAGGCAGATAGACAGACAGATAGATAGATGCCTTTAAAATTTTAACTCCACATATGGCCACAAAAAGCATATTTATCCATTGACAAACTAATATAGTACCCAATTATTCTGAAAATTTGTTTTAATACTAAACATGTTAACTGTGTCACAATTTAGTCTTGGTTCATTTTCTTTGTTCTAGATTATTGTAATTGTTAGTTTTAATTTAAGTAACCCCTCCTTCATTTCCATTGTAACATTAGTTTTATCTGTGTCCTGTTTAGCACCTTGGTTATCTCCTTGTGTATTTATACCCTTAGTGAAGTTCAGTTTATTGCTGATTATTGTTTGTACTATACTCATGTGCTGATGCTGTTTACTCCTGTGATGTCCTGTGTTTATTCCTTGTGGATTTAATATAAAAGACATTGATATTATATGTGTGTGGATTATAGCCATAGAAAACTACACATGACAAAATGGACTTAAATTGTCATCTGCCTTGCTTGCTAACACTTTGGATAGCTACTGTTGCAGTGCTTGAGGCTATGCACTCTTGTAGTGCAAGCAACATATAGCATCCATTCCAAAGACTTTAGCTTTAGTCACATAGCATTTACATCTTAGGTGATTGACCTAAGACATTTCTGGGGGGGCTCGTGCCAGCCAGCTGAACATATAGCCTTTTTCAATTTCCAGTTAAAAATCAGCACAGCCGGAATGCAAGACTATGTTGTGTGTCTGCCTTGGGCATGCTGACCAACTTTCCAACTCTGCAAAATGAATAACTAGGGACAGTACGCCAGCGATAGGCTTCAAATGAAAATGGAATAACAAATATCTTGACTTCTGAAACCACTTTTTGTAATGGCTATTAAAATGCTTTAATCTGGCTTTAATATTATGTAGTTCAGTCTATAAATATTATCACTATTACTCTATATTTATGTATGTAAATACCCACCGTGTTTGATGTGACTTTCATGTCATCAACTGTTTCGTAGATGGTCGTCATCCCATTTATGACACTCTCTGGTCGCTTCTGTAATGTAAACTACACCTAGTTAGCATGTAACAGAATATAGTCATATCTATGCATAAAATTACATTAAAATGATATATTTACATACATTGTTCATGTTTTGTTACATAATCCAACCAAAGTAAACAACTGTGAGTTATTTTGCAGCCAAAGTAAGGTTAACTGATTAATATAATATATTGTTTTTTAAAAATTCATAAAGCATTTCTTCACAAGTGCCTAAACCTTTTCCCCGTACTGCAGCTTTCAAGAAGGTTGTTCCAAGCATATTGAAGATGTTGTAGGTCTTTTGGATTTAGTCAGTCTCATTTTTGTTTAGTTGTTTCTGACCTTTTCTGTAGTATGACTCTTTGCTTATCTCACTTGGCGTTACACACATGGCGTAGCACATGGTGTTATCGTCACATGCTTAATTATGAATGGTTGTCACATATGACATGTTTTAACCTTAAAATAATTGAGGACTATTTTAAAGTCTAATTTTGTTTGTTGGAAGTAACACCACTTCCTGTAGGTGGCGCTATGACTGTGATTTACAATAGCCACATCATTGCAATCAGCCCACAGCACCATACATATCTCCCTAATTGGATGTAGATCACTGATTGCATGTTGAAGATGAGATACTTCCTGTTCCATTTATTGCCATAAATTGATTGCTTTTCTATGGCAGTACCATTCAAGATATCAAGAATCCATTTACAGTTTAGAATTTCCAATACCTCTACCTTTCTTTGATCAAGTATAAAGCAACTTCGGCACATTTAAAAGAACTTTAAACGCTGTTTTAAGGAACAGACTTCCTTCTGTCTGTTAGTGGTGCTATGACTGTGACTCACAAAAGCCACCTGTATGTCATCAGTCCCTAGGACCAAACAAAATCACTCAATTCATGCAGCAGATATAAGCCACTTCCTGTTACCGTTTTTCGCCATTAATTTATTGCCTCGGCATAGCAACACCATTCGAGATATGAAAAATGTAGCAACTTAGCATCCTTACTGTCTTGGCATGATGTTCAACAAGTTCATATGAAATCATATGACAATCATATGAAAACCCTCAGATGAGTTTTTAGAAAATTAAAAATGGCTGGGCAGTTCTGCCAGGGCAGTTCTGTGGACATAAGGCAGTTTTGTGGACATGCTCCCTAAAGGGAGGAGGACAAAAGGCCTGAAGCACGACTGGCCGTAGTACAGTAGATGGTACTTTAGAGACATAACCCTGTCTCGGATATAAAAAGGCTTTGGCCAAACCGGGCGCAAATTCTAAATATGCAGGTGCTACAGAAAGGGCCTGAAGGTCACCCATTTTCCTCAGAGAAGTGATGGCCAACAGGAATGCCATTTTTAATCGATAATAGATGATCAGAAATATCCTCAATGGGCTCAAAAGGTGGAGCACAAAGAGCTTCAAGTATTACTGCCAGGTCCCAAGGTGGGGTCTCAGTCTCAGTGCACCTCGGAGGAAACGTGTAACCCAAGGGTGTCTACCTATAGGACATCCACCTAACAAAGTGTGGTAAGCAGAAATAGATGCCACATAAACCTTCAAGGTGGAGTAGATAAGTCCTGCAGAGTAACAAGCCTTCAAGAACTCCAGGACTGCATTCACAGTGCAGACCACTGGATCCTGCTGCCGTTCTCTGCACCATGAAGTGAATAGTTTCCACTTCAGGGCATAAAGTTTCCTCGTAGAGGGAGCTCTGGATTGCAGGATGGTCTCTACAACCTCAGCTGAGAGACCAGAAGCTAAGAGTTGCGTCCCCTCAGGGGCCACACCCACAGCTTCCACAGTTCTGGGCGGGGGTGTAAGATGGCACCCGCCACCTGAGAAAGAAGGTCTCTCCTGATGGGAATCATCTCCTCATGGAGAACCGTCTAATAGGTCTATTAGATCTGAGAATCATACTCGAGT
>JAZGTK010009627.1:6000-17108 GCA_036877625.1 Ambastaia sidthimunki | reverse complement strand
GCTGCAGTGATCTGTTCGAGGTGAACCACATCCGCACCATCTATCACATGTTTATCGCTCTCCTCATCCTCTGTATCTTCAGCACACTCATCGTGGATTATATTGATCAGGGCAGGTCAGTGTTACAGTGTTATTTAAAGTGTCTTAACTCAGTGCTGTATTATTACTGAGTCTTGCATTTTTAAAGCTGCAGTCCGTAACCTTTATCTCTCTACTGCCATCTCTGTTTAAACCATGAAACTGCAGGTTACTTGTGGACTTGTGAAGTTTAAATTCTAAACAACTGCTGTAAGGACAAGCTACAAACGCTGCACTATCTACAGTATCCAGACATGTGATATATTAGCCGGATCTTCTTTCTGTTTTATGGCCATGACATACCAACACACAAATGATGTCAAACTGTTATTTCCTGTGAATTTGGACTGGACAGCTCAAATGATAAATCATTATTTTTAAACGTACCGTTGCAGAATCAGGGCAGGAACACTGAGCTCTTATCTACTCGCTCAGTAACTGATTTAAAAGTTACAGATTGCAGCTTTAATCATGTATTTAGATTTAGTTTTTTAATTGATAAAAGTATTTAAATGTTTTGCAAGCTTAAACGCTTGTGAATTCTGCTTGTTTCTTCATTCTGTCAGGCTGGTGCTGGAGTTTGATCTATTGGTGTATGTGTTTGGACAGTTCCCTCTGGTGGTCGTGACGTGGATGTGTATGTTCCTCTCTGCCCTCGTGGTTCCGTTTGTTCTGCTGAGCGGCTGGGCCGGCGTCTACACCACCTCACAGCATCGGACCCTGTGGACGGTTCTGGCTGGTTCTCTCCTGCTGCTCTATCAGGGGCTGTGTTTGGGTTTCCTGCCCACATATGTGGTTCTGAAAAACAGCCTTCCTCCAGCTTCATGCTTCATTCTCATTCTAGAACAGGTATCTGTCACCATGGCAACAGGTTCTTTTTTTTGCTTTGTTTGTTGCTTTGTGTTACCACGCTGTGGTTCTGTGTTCTCCATCCAAATGCTAAAACCAGCTAGAACACGAATTATTATACATATGGAGTTACATTTTAAATACAAGTTTTATTTTCATTTCACTGTTAAACTGAGTAAAGTTTGGCTTGATCTGATGTGCTTATAAATGTATTTATTTCATACCTGGTGTTAAGGATTTGAGTTACAGCCTGTGCTGTAAATATGAATTATATTTCACGTCATATTTCACAATATAGTGACGTGAGCTGTTACAAAACAAGTGGAAAAAAGTCTGATAGATTTACATTGAAGAACATTCACATACCAAGAACCTAGTAACCACCCAGAACACTCTAGCAGTTGCATAGCAACAGGCCAAAGAATACATTTAGAGCACCTTAGTGGTCACATAGCAACACCCTGGAAACGACCCATATGTAAGTTTAGCATGAAAGATCTCCATTCAGATTTGCTTTATGAAATGTTTCTGTTGTAGGTGAGGATGATGATGAAAACTCACTCTTTCATCCGAGAGAACGTGCCAAAAATACGATCCTCACGACAAAACAAAACAAGTAAGATCCATAATAAAATTACACAACATCTAAAAATAAATGAAGAGTTTCATTTTATTTCGTCCTTTTCTTTTTGACTTTGGCAGATTCAGTATTTGTGCCTCAGTTGAACCAGTACCTTTATTTTCTCTTTGCACCCACATTAATATACAGAGACAGTTATCCCAGGTAAGATCTGCTGCTTAAGAGAAATTCTTAAGAGTTACATCTTATGAGAATTACAGCTGTATATTTAAACGTATTTTATAAGTTTGGTATCTGTACTCAGAGACATCAATACATCTACGCAGGACATACAGTTAGATTATAAATATTTTTGTCTGTTCTGGCAGAAATCCGTGTATTCGATGGGGTTACGTGGCTACAAAGTTTTTACAGGTTTGATCTTTAACAGCATGTTTTTTTATGTTGTGCTTCTATATAAACATTTATCGTTAAAGCTGCAGTCTGTCACTTTTGCCTCTCTATCGCCATCTCTGTTTGAAACATAAAATTGCAGGTTACAGTCAAATGAAGCCAAACAGACATTTCCAACTAAAAAGCCAACTGGCATTTTTTAACCAAAATAAGTTACAGATTCAGGTTTAAGTTTACATAATAAATGTTAAATATAAGCTGAATGTAAGGCTTGAATGTTCTGACAGTGTTTTCTCCGTGTCATTGCAGGTTCTGGGCTGTTTGTTTTATGCTTATTATGTGTTTGTGAGGCTGTGTATCCCTCAGTTTCACAATATCAGCACGCAGCTCTTTGACCTGAGGGTCATGGTGTTGTGTGTCTTCAACTCTATACTGCCAGGTACAGTTACTGTTCATGTTTCTTTGTACTGATTAAATATCTGTGTTTTAAATCAAATACTTCACGACCTGATGTTTATATGATATTGTTGTGCTGTGTGCAGGAGTTTTAGTGCTTTTTCTGGCTTTCTTTGCCTTTCTGCACTGCTGGCTCAATGCATTTGCAGAGATGTTGCGGTTTGGAGACAGAATGTTTTATAAGGTGTGAGGCGACACATGCACATTACTGAACCAGCTTTATTTACAAAGGATTAAATGCTCAATGATGTTGCCGTTACGTGATTGGTCAATGAACTGTGCTCCTCCTCTAGGATTGGTGGAACTCCACTTCATTTGCTAACTATTACCGTACCTGGAATGTCGTGGTACACGACTGGTTGTATTACTATGTCTACAGGGACTTCCTGTGGGTAAGTTATYAGTTTGAAATATATGTATGTAATGTATGTACACAACAAATAAGACTGTTCAATCATCATGTCCGTATGCTCAATGGTAAATATAGAGTAAGTTAACTTCTAGAAGACGTTGTTTTACAAATCGTGTATCAAGCTAAAGCACATCTGATCATCCATTCCTGCAGATCACACAGAAGAGATTCCGGGCAGCAGCCATGTTGGTGGTCTTCACTGTGTCTGCGGTGGTACATGAGTATGTTCTGGCCATCTGCTTTGGCTTCTTTTATCCCGTCCTCTTCTGCCTCTTCATGTGCTTTGGAAGTAAGAACCTCGTTTCCTAAAAGAAAATGTCAAATTTTAAATGCCTTGTTATGGTGGTTTACTGGCCTCAGCTGGTTTGAGCTGGTCTAGCTGCTTACCTACCTACTGTCCATGATGGTGTTTCTCTCTAAAACCCTCTGACCAGTTGGTAAACCAGCTAACCCCCTTAAACTGATTAAACCTTAAACCCACATGTGCAAATCATAATTCACTCTTATTTGTGTCTGAATCTTTCTTTCAGTGGTGTTTAACTTTGTTCTTCACGACCAGAGAAAAGGTCCGATCTGGAACATCATCATGTGGACCGCACTGTTCCTGGGTCAGGGGGTTCTCATCTGCCTCTACTCTCAGGAGTGGTACGCTCAGCGCTACTGCCCCTTAAAAGAGGTAAACAGTGTGTTGCTGACTAACAGGTTAATCTGTGTTAATCTCTAACGGGTTAAATTTGCTGTAGGTTTATTCATTTGTTGTGGATATTTGTGCTTTCCTGTTTGGTTTCCACAGCCCTCTTTCATGGAGCTGCTAAAGCCTCGATCCTGGACTTGCTATCCACAGTCTAACACTGCTGTAGATGCTAAATAAGCCACGCCTCCAGACAGTTAAATGGGATTTTCATTGGAGGAAATGGAGAGGAGCTCCACCTGTTTTTGAACTTTTTTGTTTTTTTAACATAGTATTGCACAAGAACCAAAACTGAAATGACAATCGTACTGTACCGACCTGAGAACGATGTTTTAGAAAGATGCCTTAGACTTTATTTTTGAATCTGAATGAACAATATTTATGTTGTCATCACAGAACATCTAATGTTCTTTATAATTTATTAGGTGAAAAGCGTTTGACAATCTGTTGTTGGTTGTAACTGGCTAAAAAGATTCTATTTTTAAAGCCTTTTTGATGTCATAGTTGTGGTTGATTATTTACATGTTTTTTACTGCCAGTTTATTAATTTGATATTGTGATGTTAAATATTGAGAGAATATAATGTATTTTAAAATGTGAGGCAATGCAGAGATCATAAGCAAGATGAGTTTGGACTAGTTTTGTCTTTAACTACATAATGTTTCACAGCTAATTCTAGAACCTCATCTGATCAACATTCTGTGAAACACAGAGATTGTGCTTCTAATAAATCTTAAACCTCTAGATTTAATTCAAATGAGATTTTGATCATCAGGAGGCCGTTTTAAAGACCAGATTTTTAAAGTACTTGAAGGTTTCTAGAACTTTATCTCCATGCTGTTCTGAAACTCTTTATACTGTTATTTATATTACCTGCAATTGCTGTTTAATGGGTTTAACTGACCTGGAATCTGTGTATGACACACATTCTTTGTGCAGAGAATACTAAGAGTTTTATAAAGCGATCATTTAAATGTTGTGATTCAGGGCTTATTTATTGCACAAAAGGATGTAACGTTTTTGGAAGTGTTGAGATGTTGCAGCTGGCTGCATTTAAAATCCCTTCACACTACTGAGACATTACAGGGAATTTATTATGATTTATTATAAGTGCAAATGTTGTTGTCCTCTAAGATATTCCACAAGTTGAAGAAAACGTGTCCCTGCAATACGTGTGATGAACAGCAGGTGGAGAGATGCGCGTGTCTGTTTACAGTGTTTTACACTGTTTTGCGTCATGATTGTGTAAATACTGTGTTGCAATTTCCAAAACAGACTGTAATTTTCATCACAAAACTGATCAATATTTTGAAATAATACAATATAACGTAATGATACAACAAATGCCATATTTTTGAAGTCAGTTGTCATAGGTATTAAACTTTTGAAATGTTCAGTGCATAACTTGCTCTGTAAAGGACAAATAAATACATTGTTACTGACTCCAATGTGTTTTCTTGAAATATCGGTTGTCTAATCTTGTATTTTATGTGACTTGATCAAGAAAATCTAAAAGTTGGATGCAGATAATTTTGTCTCTGGTTAAATCGTTTTCCAGAAACTAAAAATGTGTTGTCAAATTATATTTTGTCATTTTAGTCATTACACAATGTATAATATATAAATAACTAACAGTTAAATGTGCAACTGTTTTGTTATGGAGTTTATTCTTACACATGCTGTTTGTTGATGTAAAAATATTAACATATATATATATATATATACAACAACTCACAATAATAAAAGAAGACATTTGTTGGTGACGTCAAAACATCCATTTACACACGTTACAGCAACTCGGTGAATCGAATCTTTTGCGTCACAGCGATGACGTCTGTTGTCCGTCATCGAATCGTCATCACACGCTAGTGATTCTGCGGTAAAGATGGCGGCGGCGGCGGAGGGGGCGCGCAGCGTCCGGAGCAGAACGGAACGACCCCAAACGGGTCCGTTTTAATTCAAACACTACGGGCGGCAGAAGATCGTACATTCCGGTTTAACGGAGCCGCTTACCCGGTGCCGTTCGGCAGAACTGAGCGGTCGGACTGTTTGCTGTGAGGTGGTGGGTGGGTTCTCGCATACATATAGAGGGAGTGCTAAGCTAAGCTAACGGACCTCGGTCCGGTCCGCTAGAGGAAGAAGAGGAGGAGGAGGAGGAGGAGGAGTGATCGAGAAGAGAAACACTATCAGCCCGTGCAGAACAGACCCGCGGTTCCGTTGGGGGATGTGAGCGATCCAAACCGACGGCGGGTCTTTCCACGGATCTGTGTTGTTTTCCCACCCAGAACACTCGCAGGATGGGACAGCAGGTAGGCCGCGTGGGAGAAGCGGCTTCCGCGGGGATACAGACCCCGCCGCCGGGTCAGCAGCCGCTGCAGCTGGGCAGGACGAACCGGACCGGCGGCTCCGGGAGGAGACCGCGGGACGCCGTCGGCACCAACAACATCACCGGCACTCCACCGGGCAGGACCGCTGCGAACCTGATGCCGGATCCCGGAATCAATGTCTTCATCCAGCACTCGGGTATGTTTCCATGCGTGTGTGCAGCTGAGTTTATTTGATTTATTGTTGCTGGAGTGTTTATGGAGCTGTGCGGATGCATGAGTTTACAGGAAATACTCCCTAAAAAGGTTGCAAATTTACTGAGCTGCCTAGCTAGAAAGCATTATTTAGGCATCATGATGAGAATGAAACGTTTTGGACACTGTTGGTGGTGTTTGAATGCTTTTTTAATGCCTAAACATGATGTCTAGGTAGGCAGCCGGTTAAGTTTTGAGCCTGAAATCTGACCAGTACACGGTTTCAGGTCAGCCAGCTCGTACACCTACAAACAAGACAGGTTTTGACACCTAGTAAGTGCAGGAGTTGGTATGAGATGGGATTTGTAAGTGTTGTGTGGTCAGTGTTTGGTTATCTTCTGTTATCTGACCATTCTTTGTAGGTCTTAATTTGATGTTGTGCTTAAAGATCTGGGCTGGCAACCCAGAGGTTGTAGGTTTAAACCCAAGTTGTAGTTTCTGATTACTAGCCTCTCCAAAATTGCTTACCCTACCTTTAAATCACTAACTATCTAGCAAACATGCTTTTGAAATGCATTGGCTGGTTTTTCAGTGACAATGCCGTTACTGTTCATGTTGAAGTAGAGTTGTGTGGTAGTAACTCATCTGAGAAGATAAAGATCAGAAAGTTTTCCTGACCGTGTAGAAGCGTCTGATGTCTCTGTAATTTGTTGGGACCAGCATTTATTGTCTTTTATGAAGCAGTGGCTGGTGAGAGACAACCACTTTCTCAGATTTCACTCTTGAGCGATTTCACCAGCTCACTGTTCAGGCAGGAAGAAATATGCAAAAGTGAGTTTAATAGTGATTGTGTGGAGTTGATTTTAATGTGACATGCAGGTTTATCTTCACAAATCTCATATTGCAGTATTATTTAGGGAACCTGTTGCTAGATGTGTTTTTTGCACTGCAAGGGATCTGAGACATTAGTGGAATTGGTTTTCTAAACGTTTGAGGTTTGATTATTTTAATATAGGATGTCTGTGATTTTCATGAACTAGTTAGATCTGTGGAGGTTTCACTAATGTGGGAGTGTTTGTTGTCTGGGTGTGAGCATTACAGTGTCATGTGACCTGATCAAAATAAACAAGACTAACAGATGTAATCAATTATAAAAGGTATATAATTAGGGAATGAACGTATATAAGGTAAATATAGGTAATATAAGGTCTTATATTGGTTGCTACTCTTCTGAACAGGCTGTAAGTAGCCAGCAGTACTTGTTCCATCAATGGTGTTGTTTTCATCCACAGAATTGGAAAAAAGTCTAAATTCATAACCGATGGTGCACCAGGCAGCACAACAAGAAATGTGACTCTGGTTTGACGAAGGAAATTAAAATAATCACAGACATAATAATCCGGACAGGATTGGATTTCTCCATGAGGTCGCTAAAAACCTTGCTAGGTAATTTGCTCCATAAACTTTACGGAGGCTGTGCTAGAATAATACAGATGTGTTTGATTCAGACAGGATTAAAATTACAGCCTCAGTAAAACTGAGTTTATCTAGCCCCCGCCGGGAAAATTAGTCCCATATGAATAGGATGTGTGATATATTTTTGTCTTGAGACTGATTAGATTGTAAGTGTTTGTTTTATTGAAACTATCAAACTAAATCCACAGTTACTAGACAAGACAAACTAATGTATTAAGAAAGCAAAGACAGTGTTAAGTCTTCATGAAGCCTCACATTCAGTGATGACCCCCTTCCATCCCCAAAGTTAAACTTTTCAGATGTGGACAGTGAAGCCCTTTGGCTGGAAACGCTGACCTGCGGGGGCTGCGGAAGAGTTATTTTTACTCTCATCCTGTAAAGTGGGACATATAGCTGTGGTTGAAGTCATCAGGATAATAATTAGAGGGTTACAGTCATGCTAGTTTTGTTGGCAATGTAACTGCACACCACTCGTATCTGATGCTAAAGGTGATTGGAAGGAGAATATAAGAGCTTGGCAGTCTAGTTATCAGGAGGAAAGATCTCAACTGATTTAACTTTGTCACATCAGCCACTGTTTGTAGCAAACACTGATTAAATTCTCTTTTATACTGAGTTAAATCCTTATGGATCTGTAGGTGACCTGAATTGTATCTTCTTGTTACTTCCTTATTGTAATGTATACATGGACAGTTCGTAGTCATCTCGTCTGGCATTTGTTTGTCATTTTGACAGACATGGTGAGAATAAAATGTCATTGTATCTTTAAAATCCTTCTTTTTCTGTTCCATGGAAACAAATAATGGCTTACAGGATAGGACTGACAAGTTAATGAAGACAATTTTCATTTTTAGGTCACTGTTCCTTTAAATCTCTGGAGATTGTCAGAGCACTGTTTATGGTAGACACAGCTTGTAAATGATTGGTTTCTGGTCACTTTGTTGCTGCTGATTGGCTGCCCTTTACTATCGTTAATGTTCTGTTATGACATCATCAACAGGAAGCCACAGTTCTCTCTGATTCCATCACTCGATCGTCATGACTACAAATGTGGGCTTCATAGGGCATTCGGTACACGGTCAGATGACTCATCTCACGCTCTGTGAAAAATTCCATCCCACCCAGAAGAATGTTGAACTTGCTCTTTAATAAAAACCAGTGGAATTACATCTGAAACGAGCATGACAATTAGCGAGATGGAAGAAGGGATGAATAAGTGAGAGGTTCTGTCTCCATCTTTCCATCTTCCACAAGCAGTGAGAGTCACTCTGAACCACTGAAGTCACAGGAGAACTTCCTGTTCATTTATTTATTAACGTGTACCAGCAGGTCTTTATTATTTCAGTAGTGCTGCCCTCCACTTAACGCAGCCTGAAGTATCCCAAATTGATTTCCAGCTCAGAGATGTGAGGACCTTTTGTTGTTTCCTTTGTCAACCAATTAAATATTAAAACCTCTCATGGCTGCAGGGATCCTGGAAAAATCAAGGAATTTTAAAAATTCACAGGTTGGCCTGAATGATTCAGTAGTGATTAAGTTGTCTGTTGTATTTGTATGTACTATAACACTCATTCAAAACAACTTTGATGTTCTCTCATAATTACAAATCGTATAACTCTGTAACATTCATTTATTGATGTTTTTTAGAGTGACTTTGGATGAGTTTTTTAGAGGCTCATCCAATAAGAATTGGAATTATATGATTTATAATACATATAAACACAACAGCAAACTAAATGTGTGTGGTTTTATGTGTGGTAGGCAGGAAAAGTTTAACTGCATTGTGATTGTGTTACATTGACAAATCTCTCAAATCTCAGTTTGCATGTAAAGATGAAGAGCACAAATTCACTGGATGCAAACTGAGTGTAATTCTAGCAGCTAGACTTGAATCTGCCTGTTTGAATGCTTGGCCCACGGTTCGATTCAGACTGTTACACCACTAGAGGTCAACAGAACATCACATTACTTTGTATCTTCAGACTCCAAAACAGAACCTCATTGATCCTTTCAAAGTTCTTTAAACATCTCCATGAGTTTCTCCTTTAAACATCTCCATAACTCAGTTCTCAACTTGTCTGATTGGATGCTTCATCTTTATCTCTGTGATGCAGGTGTTAAGTGGGAAGGTGGGAGTCTGACTGCTGGTTCACTTTAATTGCTTAATCCGGATTTGTCTTCTTGCGTTTTCATTATGATCTGGGTTACAAGACAGTTATTCTGTCATGTTGGGGGCAGTGATGAGCATAATGTTGTTTTGATTGGTCAACAGGTTGTAAACATCTTTATCTTTTAAAGTTCTCATCAAATCAGTGCATTTGTTTTTCTCTCCAGATGTTTTAACTATCAGTCCATAGTCCATTAAATTTGTTTTATTAAAAATTAATTATAAACACATGCTTAAGTGTTTTTATTTGCCTTTATTATGTTTACAAGAAAGCAGCCTTTGCTTTGAAAGTAAGTTGGTGTGGTTGAAACAAACAGCAGTAAGTGTGCAGGGTTTTGATTTGATCACACTCTGCACTGGATCCAAAGGGCCAATCAGAGACCAGCAGGGAGGAGTTACTGACAGTCACATGACGTGTAGATGCTGATGAATGAATATTAAAACGTTCAAGCTTCTGTGTTTATAGCTTTATTATCTGTAGCAGCCATAAATGAATCTCATGTTCGTTTACATCTGAAAATTTGCGTTGCAAGCAACATACAAGTCTAAAAAATGTCTTTATATTACAGTAGATGTTTCATCAGGGATTTTTTTGTGGGGGCATGTGAAAGATGACTTTATTTTGTAAGGAGCTGTGACATAAAGGCATTAATCACATGACAATTTACGCTCACGTGATTGGCTGAAAATTGTAGCGATGCAAGATGCCTCATGTGTTAAGTTGGGTGTATGTTTGGGTGTTGTGTTCATTACACAGGAAGTATAAAAAACAGAGTGTTCTGTTTCACTGACAGTAAGTGTAAGTTGGTCGGGTCAGATCACGGTTTGTCACACCCTTCAGCTTAATTCTGTTCAGTTAAAGCGTTGTTAGCATTACTAGCTTTAGCGTGTTATGTTACAGGTGTTTGCTATTTGTTTGGACATTGTGCAAATGATCTCTCACCTCACATGTATGTGCAAACCCTCATACATTTGAAAACAGTAATATTTTATAACACTTTAATGTTTCTGTTTTATTACAGTATTATTTATCATGACAACTTATCACGCAAACATCCAGCCAGACTCACAAAAATTGCAGCTAAATAAAGATTTCTTTGGTTGTGGTGATGTTGAGATGCAGGTTACATGTGGACTGAGTCAGTAGATTTTGCTGGAGTCGTTCCGTTAGGTGGAGAACGTTGTTCTGATGTGTTCTGTCCTGTTCTCTCTGTTGTGGCAACCGGGAAAAGCAACAGTCAGTGGGAGGAGCCACGAAAAGAGCACATTACTCAGAGCAAAGACTAGATTAAGAGATTAACAGGTAGATACGTAGTTAGATGAGCCTGTATACAGGTAGAAAGAATGGACGAGTTTATATTGTATTACTTAGTGTTTGAACTGGGTGGTGTGTGTGTGTGTGTGTGTGTGTGTGTGTGTGTGTGTGTGTGTGTGTGTGTGTGTGTGTGTGTGTGTGTGTGTGTGTGTGTGTGTGTGTGTGTGTGTGT
>JAZGTK010009626.1:0-17108 GCA_036877625.1 Ambastaia sidthimunki | reverse complement strand
GCAATAACTAAAACTTCAGTTTTGCCTAAATTTAGTAGTAGAAAGTTGCTAGTCATCCAAGTTTTAATATTGACTATACATTCTGTTAGTTTGAAGTTATTTGTCGCATGTGGCCTTGAAGAAATATACACCTGGGTATCTTCAGCATAACAATGAAAATTAACTCCATGACTCCTAATAATTGCTCCCAGAGGTAGCATGTACAGGGTGAACAGTAAAGGCCCAAGCAGTGAGCTGTGTGGCACTCCATACTAAATTAGTAATTGATATGACACCTTTTTATTCGCAGCTACAAACTGGAATCGGTCAGATAGATATGATTTGAACCATGCCAGTGCAGTTCCATGTATGCCCACATAATTTTTAAGCAGATTTAACAGAATGCTATGGTCAATAGTGTCAAAGGCTGCACTAAGGTCTAGTAAAACCAGAAGAGAGATGCAACCATGATCAGCCAACAAGAGCAAGTCATTTGTCACTCTGACAAGAGCAGTCTCTGTACTGTGATATGGTCTGAATCCTGACTGGAAATTCTCACAGATACAGTTTAGTTCCAAGAAAGAACATATCTGTGAAGACACCACTTTTTCAAGTATTTTGGAAATAAAAGGTAAATTTGAGAGGGACCTAAAATTTACTAGTTCCCTGGGGTCAAGTTGTGTTTTTTTAATAAGAGGTTTAATAACCACCAGCTTGTAAGACCTAGGGACATACCCCAACATCAGTGATAAATTAATAATACGATGTAGGGGGTCTATACTTCTAGGAAGCATCTCCTTCAGTAAGCTGATAGGTATAGGATCTAGCATACATGTTGCTGATTTAGATGATTTGATTATTTTTGACAGGTCATCCTTATTTATACTAGAGAATGATGTGATGCGTTATCTGTTCCGATGGCGTTGCAGGCATTTGGATGTTTGTGATTTTTTTTTCTCTTTTTTATTATTAAAGAAATTCATAAAATCATCACTGCTGTGATATTGATAAGTGTCAGAAGCAGTTGATGCTTTATTTTTGGTTAATTTAGCCACTGTATAAAATGTCTAGGGCTGTGTTTATTTTTCTCTATAAGATTTGAAAAGTAGGCGGATTTGAAGGTTTTTAAAGCCTTTCTGTATTTTGAAATACTGTCCTTGCATGCTTTATGAAATACCTCTAGTTCAGTTTGCTTCCAATTTCGCTCCATTTTCGCATAGGTCTTTTTAGGGTGTGTGTATGTTCATTGTACCAAGGCACTGAGCTGCTGTTCTTTATCTTCTTTAAGCGTATGGAAGCAACTTTATCTAAGGTGTTCGAAGAAATGGAGTTAATGTTTTCTGTTGCGCTATCAAGGTTTTCAAAGTTACCTGTTGTGCTAACAAATTGAGACGGGTCGGGAAGATTGTTAATAAAACAACCTTTAGTGGCAGAAGTTATTGCATAGTCGCTGTATTGCATAGTCGCTGTATTGCAAAGTCACTGATTATTTTCATAATCTGCTTTTCAAATTATTGCATGGCAATACTGTAACGCCACACCCTGAACCGCCACGCCAGCAGAGGGAGCCCTCGCCAGAATACTAACGTTTGGGCTCCCTCCCATTCCTTTGTTCTCATTTCCTGTGCCATGGACTATTTAAGCATTTAAGCACACATGTGCTCACTGCGAAGTATTGCCAGTGGATTTCCCTGCATATGAAGCGTTTATATCTGCCTGTCTGCCTGTTATTACCTTGTTTGATTACCTGTTCTTCGATTCTTGGATTACTGTTTTGGATTTGTTTGCCTGGTTTGGACTGCCTTATCTGTGTATGACCATTGCCTGCTTGCCGACTGCTCTGATCATTGCCTGTGTACCGTTCTGCCTGTTTGCTGCGTGCCTTGACCTCTGCCTGTTCCATGTTTATGCTTTTGCCTGCTGTTATTGATATTGTTAATAAAGTACCTCTGCAAATGGATTCTGAAAGTGCGTCTGTGTCATCCGCTTTACAAATACATTGGCAATACATATTTGTTTTTATTCAACAGTTTTTGCTGGTCCTCAGATCTGATTGGATAATAGGTGTTGCAGTAGGTCAAAAATAGGAGCAGAACAGCACTGGTTCTTTACTGTTGTGTATCACTCCAACACAGTAACTGCTGAAAGTATACTATGACAAATAATATTGACAATGAATGTGAAAGCCAACTGACAAACAAAATGTGTACAGTGACAGAGGTTTGCAGTGACAGCTACAAGAAATCTTTTTTCAATAAGTGAACTAGTGATGTAACCAGCAACAAAATACACATCTTGCCTGGTTAGGATAAAGCTTATTGTTTTTAGTTTGTGTTGTTTTTTTAATTATTTGTAAAAGAACACAAATGTTTTATTGTACAGTGATAACAATACTATTGTATTGTACATAAGGTTTTATATGAACAGACTGTTTATTCATGGTGTCTTTAAAAAAAATATATTTTCTGCACCAAAAAAGTCTAATACCAGTTGTAGTTTAATAAAAAATTCCTGTAAATGAGTGAATAAATTATTTTCTATTCTATTCTGTTGCTTTATTTATTCTATTTAAAGAAAAAGGCAACGCTGAATTGTTAGACTGAAATGTAGAACAACTAGATGAGCAACAGTAGATGTTGTTCCTGCTTTCTCAGTTGTCCAAGAATATTTGTCCTGTCTAAACAGCTTTTCCTGTCTAGATACATTTATTGTCATAAGAATTACATTGCAGCTGTTATCAAGTACAAACTGTTTCTCAGTTGCTGTGTCTCTTGTCAGACTCTTGATACTGGAACAGTTTTTTGATTGGGTGCCAAGGAAACACCACTCTCAAAGCAGCTCTCAAACATTTTATTGACTCCCACTGGCTGTACACCTGCCATAATGGCGTTCATCAAATATGCATTAACATGATGAGTGAGGTACTTAAGACTGTGCTTAAGAAAGAGAAGAGCTTCACAAAGAGCGAGTTGTGTGTCACTGTCATCTTATCTCTTCACTGTGTTGTCTCGGTTTCACTTTGAGTGGCACAACTAGGACACAGTTACTTCCATGTTACAGAGAATTCAGATTTTTCTGTCCGTCTTTCATCCATCTGCAAAGAAGCAGATTCTTTGTCCACCACTGAGCGTTTGACACAATGCTTATCAAAATGTTTCTTTCAAATCACCACAAATTTGATAAAGTGTGTCCTTACCAGGTGTGATGTTTCAAAATTTTAGCAACAAGCAGTTGGTCTGCCCACTTCAAACGTGGAAGTGCTCTATGGGATGTGATTTTGACCTAGCAAATTTAACTGTAGACGGGACCACTTAGCACACTGCCACAAAATAAAAAAATACGCTTGTAGCTGGTTAGGACAAAAGCTCAGATTTCTTTTACAGGTTATAAATGATTGTCACTTAATCGCCTCATGCGTGGCTGGAACATGGAGTCAAAAATTGGTAATTCAAACTTTATATTACTGATACTGCACCTAACTGAAACAATCCCTAACTAACTTGTCATCATGACGATATGGATATTACACTGGTCATTTTCACTGACTTCCTAGGAGGTATAGCTCACTATGATAAAATGACATACTTCCTCTTTGGAAGAAGCCAGTGATGTAATCGTATTGTTCCTGTCCTGTTGTCTTTGATTCATTGCTCTTACTTCCTTTGTGGTTGAAAGGGTAACAAGATTCCACAATGAGGCTTTCTGTCATAGGAATGCTCGTCATGTGATGTGTGTCTCTTCAACTATTTAGCCCGAGTAGAAGTTCCAGAAAATAAGAGTGTTTAACATTGTGAATGCTAAAGGTAAAAGTCTGGTCATAAAATGCCAAGTTTAAGTTTATTCATAACAAAAATGAACCAAATCTACTTAACAAGACAAGAGCACAAAATAATTAATAAAAATGTTTTCTTGGTTCACTCTCCAAATGCTGTTTATGAGGCCTTCATCAATTAACAAAAAATTCCACTTCTGTTTATTGATATTGCGTAGGAACAATGCTGTACTTTTTCTTGATTGTACAGTAATAAAAATATTCTTGATTTATTCCACATAACCACCTTCAGTTTGTAGTGAGTTTACATCAAAATTTGCATTACATCAAAAGCATTTTGTAAATTGTACCTGTAGGCCTTGTGTATAGAGCATATATGTTGTATAAGAATGCAATAGTACACTGTATTAAAGTTGTACACAAGCCAGCAAAAAGCGTTGCATAGTACTTAAAGTTTCAATATAGTTGCTGACTTGTGGCAGTAACTGTTTTTCCAAAGCTTGGTTGATGACTGAGACAATACTGGTAAAAATAATAATAAAAATGCTTTACAAGTTAATGCTCTAAAAAGTGGTAATCTAGTTCTTGTTTCTGGTTATCTCCAGGTGCTT
Organism: Ambastaia sidthimunki; assembly: GCA_036877625.1. Taxonomy (NCBI): domain Eukaryota; kingdom Metazoa; phylum Chordata; class Actinopteri; order Cypriniformes; family Botiidae; genus Ambastaia; species Ambastaia sidthimunki. The sequence continues at coordinate 12,746 of JAZGTK010009626.1, read as the reverse complement.
TGACCGAATGCTATGATGAGCTTGGGAACCGATACCAGCTGCCCGTGTACTGCCTCTCCCCTCCAGTCAACATGATTGAGGAGAAGAGTGAGTCGGAGACCATCGAGGTCCCTGAAGCTCCAGCCAGCGAGGGCCAAGAGTGCCAGCTGCGTCTGCGTCTCTCCACAGGCCGGGATCTACGCCTAGCGGTCCGCACCAGTGACAGCGTCCAGCAGATGAAGCGCCGTCTGCAGGCCCAGGAGGGAGTGGCCACCAGCAGCCAGCGTTGGTTTTTCTCAGGCCGACCGCTCACAGACAAGATGAAGCTGGAAGACCTGAAGATCTCTAGAGACTATGTGGTCCAGGTGATTGTCAGCCAGCCTCCTGGAACCCCACCACTACCACAGAACCCCACACCTGTGGAAAACTAATGCCTTGCTGGGACTTTGATCAATACACCAAGTGTATACGCGAGAGGAGATGAGCTAAATTCTGAGGGAGTTACAAGATGAGAATCTTCTTTGAGGAGAAGATTCCTTTGATTCGGGATTGGCCGCTTTTGAGTCTAGAGAAAAAAAAACTAGAGGCTTCTCCCATCAAACACTTACTGCCTTTGACTTTGACAAGCTCCAGCTGATTTCACAGTGTTAAGACTCAGATTTTCTGGTCAGAAGCCTCAGGTCTAAAAAAACTGGAGATAAGACTTGGTTAAGAGAGGTCCAGTGTGGTTTTTGGCAAATTAAAACTTATATAGTGATGAAAAATGAAAATAAATATTTTGAAGTTTATGGATCTATAAACTTCATATACATTTCTTTTTTCTTAAGATGAGATCATATGTCTGCAAGGCAGACCAGAGGTGTGGACCTACCTGTGTGTACCAGAGCTTTCAGCTCTGAGACACGAGGAGCCAACAGGACTTTCAAATAGCTGTGGTTGGCTTTTAACAGAAAGAAGCATCAATTGTTGAACTGTTTTCTTAATTTTCATTTTTATTAGGAATTTTGTTACCAAAAAATATATGAAGAATTTTAAATTGTTGGGGCCTGTTAAATGTTGCAAAAAGTTGTTTTCATTTCCCCACCTCTTTTCCCCTTTCCAGTTCTTGTTTAGATAGCCTTTCAATTACTTGCGTTCTGTAAACAAGATTTTAGTAGCTTTTCTTATTTCAAACAAGGGGAATTTTTTTCTGTCATAAGGCTAATAGACCAGCTGTTTGACCTTTTGCCTAATGTTGGAAAGTATGCCATTATTTTGCAGCTAGTTTTCACTCCTGACAGATACCCTTTACAGAAGACCTATGATTCTTTCTCTTCCTGTTAAACTCGTTTCACACAGGTATAAAATGGGTATAGATTGAAATATTTCAGTTATTATCTGCACGTAAGATTCCATGTAGGAATTTAATCAGAATAGAAATATTTCTACACTTTGATCCAATCTCCCTTGTATATGGTTAGAACTAATTTGGATGGCATTCTTTGGCCACAATGGTGACACCTTCTCCCCTACTTAGAATGTGTTGATGTCATCTACGAATGTAGTTGTTTATTTGAAGGAAGGATTCTTACAGTTTACTGTCTTTGTGTATGTTCATTTATTATTTAATTGTTGGCCTTTACAGTGAGTTGGAAGGTAAGGGCAGGAAATGATGTGGAATAGAGAGTGGTATTGGGAAGTGACATGAGCCAGATTTGAATTGGAGTCATTTGCCTGAGCAGCACTGCTCAACGCGTCGCAGCATGTGTTCTTACTGCTATAGCCCACAACTCCATCTATGTGTTTTTATGGGATTAAAGACTTTGTTTGAGAGGAATTTACAAAAAAAATTGCATATTTTAATGATACAGAATGCATTTTTAATTAAAAGATGAACATTTGTACACCTCAGTATTGGTGCGTCTGATTTTGTGTTGCAAAATTGTATTTATAAAGATAGCTGTGTGATTATTTTCTAATGTCTAATTATGAACTGTGAGTAATACAAAATCATATTTCCATGGGAAATGTGATAGTGGCCTATTTATTTAAACATGCTTTTCTGGGCTTGCAGGCTTTGCCACAAAGGGGGAAAAAACACATTTTTATGAAATACTGATAATATTTTGCAGTCAAAACAAATTGAACAAGTTCCTCTCCATTGTACGACATAAAAACTTTGTAAGCTTTTATAAATATTTGTCTGGTAATAATTAATATGCTGGGTATTTAATCCATAATTAAATTACATATTAGAGGAACTTTGGAACTGTACACTTGTGTACAATAGATATTAACTTATGGTTTGTTCTAATAGGCACAGTGTTTATTGTAGACAGATTTATTGTAGGGAAACATTAGAGGCACTTCCTCATTATCAACAGCATGAACAACCACATGAACTGATTCACACGCAGGACTGTGATTGAACCCTGGAGCACTGTGGCCTGTTTCCAGCTGAAGTCCTTATATTGGGAATTACCCATCTGATTAGGAAGGAGAAATAATCCAGTTTAAACCTGTAAAAAGTATAATTACTAGTAATTCCAGTGAAGCATTTGAGAGCATGTGGCTATATTGGCTGGATCTCAGAGTTTTCCGTAAACTTTGTCTGGTCTTCTGTTCCCATCACCATAAAACTGTCTGATTATAAATCTGATTGATTGGATGACTTTGGTTACTTTAGCTGAGCAAGAACTTGCAAGTTTGTGAAAATCTTTATGTTGACTTTATATAAAACCTGTGCCACCTAAAACCACTTAAAATTTCAATTTGATCTACTTTATTTTGCCTTAAATGTAACCTTCCAGTTTTGTGGCTTTATTCTGAATAGTTATTATACACACACACACACATTGTATAACTGGTTGGCCTGACAGTTACGTTCATAATGGTAGATGGGCAATGAAAACAAATCTTACATTTTAAAATGACATTGTAGAGTATAAACTGATTATTAAAACAGATTCTGTTCCAAACTAGGAACATTTGGAATCATTTCTAATGATTAGGAACCACTAGAAACTGGTTCACTGTATAATTTGATAAACCTGACTAACCATACAGTCAAAAATTGTATTCTTAAAGTAAAGTACTTAAGGTATTTCAGTTAAAGCCCCTAACACATAAGCACTGTCACCCAGGACATGGAAATCCCATTTTTAAACTGGCTGTACCACATTGGTTTCCATATGTCTTTGTTCAAAGCTTTAAACTTCTGCTTGTTGGAAATTCACAGTTCTGTCTTGCATGCCATATAAAAGCAGCTCAGGTCTGTGAGTCCCTGAGTGAAAGGGAAGAAGAGAGAATCCTTACAGCTCAAGTTCTCAAGGTAAGTGTCTGAAGAGGTGTACTCCACATCTGGATGGCTTACGTTTATTGGCTTTGAACTGTGTCTATGATTTCTATGTTTTTAAATTGAAATTAATATAAAGATTTTTTGGGGGGGAGTGGTAATATGGAAAAAATGAACAACACACAGCGTTTATGATCTTGATAGAAATTATTTTTGATATATATTTTCTCTCTATATATATTAATACATATTCACATAAATTAATGCAAACAACATTAAATATAGACAAACATAAAACAACACAAAAATAAATAATAACAATAAATAATATTATGTATAAATAAGCATTAACTAAACAAATGTTTATTGTTATTTCACAAGACAAATGCATTTACTAAAATTTATTTTACTGTTTTAGATGAACATGATTGTTTTTCTTGTTCTACAAACTGTCTTTCAACTGGCAAGCAGCACTTCTCTGAGGATCATCCAACCAAATGGTGACTTGTTTAAATCACTTTAATTAATAACAATTGATGCATAGCTGATGTGCTCTGCATTTGATATATTTAATTAATGTGCACAGAACTCATGTACATTATATCAGTCACAAGTCACACACACTTACAATGGTTGTCATTTATTATTAACATTGTTTGATCAGAAATTTGATTAGAAATTTGTTTGGTGCCAAAAATAAATGTATATGAATTTCTTCAAAAAAATGGCAAGTACACAAGAATGTAGAACTATAATCTAGGCAAAGGGTGGCTACTTTGAACTTAAATGCATAACTAGCTGCAAAATTCCTAATTCCTTTAAGATACTTCTTTTAGTTTTGATGACCTACTCAAAAAATGTGGAAAATATGTATGTATTGTATATGTATATGTATTTGTAATGAAAAAAATCTAATATGACGTGAACTTAAGTGGTCTTCTTGCCTAATGAATGCTCTTTACTGTGATAGTTCTGGCTTTGGAAGTGACAGATCTGTCCAGCTCTGAGGTATCACTGCACTGTGGAGAGCAGTCTGAGGTTGAGGACATTTACTGGGAGAGGAATGGAGAGAGCATCCTTGAGAGAGGAAATCACATCACTGTTACCATAGATGGGCTACGAGGAGGAAACTTCACATGCCACAAACCAAATGGAGAGCTTCTGAATTACACACTACTGCTGGTCCATCCAGTAGAGTTTGCTAGAGGTGGCGTTCTCACACAGTCTGATAATGGAGGTACATACAAACAACATTTCCTGGTTACACTTTACAGTTTTATTCATGTTACAGTGTAGTTACAGTGTAACAATATTTGTTCTAATAACCAACATGTACCTAATTTGTCCAGTTTGGGGTCTTCAAACCCCCAAATCTTACTCATTTTAAACTCATTTCAATAGGTCATTTCAATGATTCATACTTTAATATGATGTGTTACCTAAATTTTATTATGTAGTTTTTGTGATATAAAGTCATTTTTAATAAGCTCAAATAACTCCTGAACCTTTTTGTAACTAGAATTTGTAACTTGTACTGCAAAAAACTACAATGGACATTTTCATTGCTCATGGAATTGGCATCGTGAACGCACTCAGAGGGGCGTGGTATACTTCGCTGCAATCCGGTAATCATTATTCTTATTGTATTCTCATTCATCAAATAAATATCAACAATATATTTTTATTTGATTTATGTTACATAAATGATAAAGTGCCATTGTCTTTACACAGAAATTCCAGTCTGATCAACTGCACTCTGGATTCTGATCTGTCTGGAGTGACCTGTATTGACATGGATTACTGTCCTTATTCTGAGGAGTCTAGGACCATCAATCTCACGCTGTTGGTCAGAAGCCTGTATAGGTTAGAGGAGCATCACCGGAGTTTTCTCATCAGAGACATTGGTAAAAGCTTGTTGCGCCCTCTGTTGGTCTTGAGATGCAACGTTCAGGTGGCCTTAACAGACCGTATTGGCATATCTGCATTCCCGTAGCATAATTAATGCAGCTAATTCGTAAAGCTAAAAGTACACTTACTGTAATTTAAACATATTTATAACAAAACTGTTACATTTTTAACTGATGTTTTATATTTTTTTCCTGTAATGCGATGATATCTATATATAGTGTGGCTCAAATATTTTTGGGGACCACTGCAAGGCTGTGTATGTTTTAACAAATCATTTAATAATAGCATTAGCAAAACTGACTAATCAGATATGATACTAGACAGCAAGTTACCAGTTAACTATGCGCTCTGACACTAATCCTATTACCTCAAACCCTCAGTCAAGCCAGATAAAGTAACTATCACCAAGATTAAAGATGATGTATTTGAGTGGCGCCCCCCAGAGACATGGAGTTTCCCCTGCAGTTTCTTTCCCCTCTCCTACGAGGTGAAAGTAGTTCCTAACAGCCACAACTGCGACCACACAGGAAGTCGTGTTGAAGTATGTCACTTTATTCGCTTTTTTCACATAAAGTGGCTTGCTGCAATTTTATTCATTGTCTTCTGATATTACAAGCATGACATGTGTTCCATGTCCCACTTTTCCCCTGCACCACAGCATCTGCCTTAATTAAACTCACTTTGGTTGTTTCTCTTGCAAAATGTTAAATGTTGATCTCTATACGTTCGTAGAAAAATGAAACCAATGAGACGCATTACACAGTGAACATTAGGAAAGCATATACCTTTTGCGTCCGGGCTCAGGATCCATTTACTAAAAAAGCCTGGAGTGACTGGAGTCACCATCAACATCTGTAAGTACAGTGTAATAAATCTAAGACTGTAGAGTTTATGAAGATCGTTACATTGTTATTACATTTTGTAATTTGCGTGACAGGAAAAAAAACAGGCACAGCTCGGACCACTAAAAGGTGAGTGTGTTTCTTTAATGTTTGCTTGACCATATTAATCATTTATCATTAATTTTACTATATTATTGTGGTGCTTTTTGACATTTGTCAATACTTTGACAAACCTAGGTTTTCTCAGAGGAGCACGACTTTCTGCTTGACGCTTCATGCATCTGTCTTCAGTTACAGACATATATTTTATTTTATATTTATGTATTTTTAATATTGTGCCATATCAAATCAAAATCAATCAATAAAAATGAATGAAAAATGTTTAGTTTGGCCTTTTAAAGTTTTTTTGTGTTTTATACAGATATATTTAATTTGTGTTGAGGTTTTAAAATTTGAAGGATACTGAGAATATTCTGTCTGAAAGGAAGTTGTGAGTTGACTTATTTATTTACATTACATTTATTCATTTGGCAGACGCTTTTATCCAAAGTGACTTACAGTGAATTCAAGATATACATTTTTATCAGTACTTGAGTTCCCTGGGATCGAACCCACAACCTTTGCGCTGCTAATGCATTGCTCTACCAGCTGAGCTACAGGAACACTGGCAATTGCCTTATTCATAGGCAATTAGCTGTGTCTACCATAGATGTGGTAATGCTGAATCTATGGTTTTGATCAGCTAATATTTTTAGATTTAAATAAAATTAACCTTTCAATAATTTTTTTGACCTATGAAAGTATTTAATTTTTTAAGTTTAAATTCAATGGCAGATTCACCAATTGTCCTGTTTCAATATGGTGTTGGACATGTGCACATTCTGTAGGCGTTGAAAGATATGTGTTCTTTATACATAATTTTACGTATTAAAACAATATTACAATATTATCATTTATTGATGTGATTCAGGCTGTAGCATAAGCAGTCATTGCATACATAAACAGATCCTTATTAATCCAACTGAAATGTTTATAAAAATGTTATATTAACCTTCCATTTAAGTATTAAATACATACAGTATGTGGAATGGCTAAATGAAACTGACACACAAACCTACTGTAAAACCAGTTTAGTTTAATGTACATTAAGATTACATTTATAAATCCAGTGTCCATATTTGAATACTGGATAAATGCAATTTCACAAAATGCAATGATCAAATACTGGTCATGAATGAGTACCTAGTTTGATAAAATAACTAACAACATACTTCCAAAATCTGAGGGGGAAATAATCTCTCCAGGTGGAAAACTTCCCACCAGGTGGAAAACTTCAAGTTACCAAAACTTTAACCAGTTGAGCTTTCACACACAAACTGGAGAAATCAATGTTTCGTAAGGAAAATGACGTATATCAACGAGAACTTGCTACTTACTGTTTGACAGACCTGTTATAACAGCTTTAGTGCACATAACATAGATCACATTAGTGTCCAGTGAACATATTCAACATATTCCAAAAATAAACAAAACAAGCATGTAAACATGAAAAATGTCCATCATTAATCATTTAAAGCATGTCATGTAATGATCTGCAGATAAATTCCATTTCTCAGGAAATTTCCGTTCACAGAGAATTATTGCTTCTTTTAAGGGGACGAGACCAGTTAGACCAGTCATATAGAAATAATTAACCACCTGTTATTTGTACTATTCAAATCTCATCATCAGTTCTATTATATAAGACATACATACATATTACAGAAATATAAAAAAACACCTCCTCACACATCTGTAAACCAACCAGTAGAACTCATTTTGAAATTATGAAAAACGCAACTTAGTTATTTAACAAAACATCTTTCTAGAAATTACATCATATTCTCTTTCAAATGGATATTAACAACACAAAAGTTCAGTCCTCCATATTAATCCAATTTGAAGAATTTTGCTGTCATCTGTTAAATGCTGTTGACAGTTGAGGTAAGTGCTAGAATCTCCAGTAATGCGCCAGTATGAAGAAATGCATGATGACCAATGCAGGATACAGAGAGTGATGAGAAGATATGTTTTCCAACAGCTGTTTGGTGGAGATTCAGCTGAATGATCATGGCTACTCTGGGTTGATGTGTCATTAGTTCTGTTTCTTTGATAGGTACCTGTTTGTAAAAGACAGAAAGATAAAAACTATGTTATAACTGGTGCTGTTTTAACAGTTGTGTTTCTCCATGTGGCAAAATGACAATAAAAAAAAATTCTTTTTGGTATCAAAAATGTATCCTTAACACAAACTTTTGTACTTAAATCTGTGACATTATGCTTTTGTACCTTATATTTTTGATACGTTCCTTACATTTTGGACTAATGCAAGAAATATTGTACTACCAGGAAAAATCTGGCAAAGGGATTTTGGCCCCTACATGGTATGATCCTGCACTTTGACATTTGTGAAATGAAGTGGAAACAAACTTATTGGAAGCTTTATTCCTCTCTGAAGGTAAATATTACATTCAAATTGGAATGAAGTTATTAGAATTTGAGTTCTAAGTGATCACAGTTGTTTTGTTATTTTTACCTTTCCCAGTGTTTGTGGTTGAGGTCTGAGAAGTCTTCCAGTTTAGAGATTTCCTTCAGGTACAGTGACAGCTTGTAGAGTTCTTTGTCCTTCTCACGATTCAAGTGAGCCTTCATGAACGGTCGAATCTACAACCAGGAACCAGGGAGCAATAAGTGTTTGAAACTAATCATACCTCAACATCATAATCAACAGTTCAAACTATTCAAGTAGGTTTTATATAAAATCGAGACACTTGAAAAGACAGAATGACACAAAATCAGATTTCAGTTAAACTATATATTATTAATCCCTTTTAGAGCTTAAGTGTGTAAATTATGCACCACTAGCATTACCAAATGGTATTTAAATCAGGTTTCCTAAACACTCCCCCAGTCTACCATTGATTGGTCAAACATATAGCCCCACTCTAAACTCATGCTATTGGCTGAGCCATTGTTAGTTTCTTTTTCATGCTTTATTTTTAATACAGCATATTAATGTAATGTAGTATATTTCAATAGGAGAATATATTTGATGTAATTTAGCTACAGTTAATGACACACTTTAGCTTTAAATCTGTGATTTACTCTAAATATTGGTTTAAGAGAAACCAGTATACCTTCAGTCCATTCTGTGGATTCATGAGGAAGTTTCTGCCAATATCATCAAACATAATTGTATTCTTCCTGTTGTAGAACTCAGCATATTTTCCCCATATTACTCCCAAAGGCTTCACCTGAAATATCATACACACATTACACACGGCTGCTGTACAGAGGGAAAATAAAGTTTTTATATGAAACACAATACCTCTACGACTCCTCTCTTAGGCGTGTGCACAGTGATCATGGCTGAACTGTCCAGCATGAAGGTGATCTTGTAGTTTGGACTGTCTGTCACCCCAAGCTCCTAATAGACCCAAGATGCCATATAATGTCAAATAATGGTTGTAATATTTACTATGTAAAATGTTTTCTTTATTTTTTTTGTATACCTTTCTAATGTCCTGTAAAAATTGTAACATGTGGTAGAGCATTAATGTAATAATTTAAGAATCAGCCATAGCTAGAAGATGAGTAAGCTACAGTACTTAGAAACTTGTTATAGTAATTAAAGTTCAGTCAGCTCTTTAGAAACATAGTTAGCTAAACTAACACATAATAGCAAATTAGCAAGTAAGTTTAACTCCTGCCTCGGGTACCTTGGCTGTAAAGCTGCACTTGTAACTCAATAGGACAGAAATACAGTGCTTTGTTTGCTAAAAAAGGTTATTGTGGTTGGTACTTATAATCAATTACACAGTTTGCTTATATAAATATCTGTATAAGGCTTCAGGCTGAAGCAATCATTGTTTTCACAGAACTAATATCATCATGCCCTGAGGCTGACTGATGTGTCAACATCACGTCAAAAAAGAATACAAACATGCTCAAGGACTTACTTTCATTTTAGCATCAATCCACTTCATACTTGTTGCAGCTAAAAAACAATGAAAGTGAAAGTTACATTAAAAAGAGTAGATGTGAGTCTTTGATCTTTTTATAAGGAGTCTACAAATCTTAAATGGTTAGACAGATACTTACACCAGATAACAATGTCATAATCCTCATACGCTGATGTAAGAAACTCATGTAAGTATGGTCTCATCAGCTCTTGGCCTGTCTCTGCACACGACTTATGATCTACATGTCAGAAAATATGCATTAAGTTTACATATACGTAAATATTAAGTTACACAATACATAAGGGGGGAAATAATGGTTTATAGTTGCACATTATATATTGAGTTTTTGAAAAGCGGTCTTGAAGCATTAAAGGTATAGTTTACCTAAAAACAAAATATTATTTAACAAAATATGATTGTTAAACAAAAATGCTGGCCACTTTTTACCAAGAAATGAACAAAATATAAACCATAATTCACTAAAAATATGTTAGCAACCTAGAACATTGCTCTATTTTAAGTGCCAGCTGCTCGCTACACATATCTGCTCTATGCTACAGTACCTACAGAGATGCACGGAACACCACAATTTTAAGAGTTCATCCAACTCACCAAAAAGCGTATAGTCAATGTCTAGTACAAGCAATTTTTTTCCTGGTCTAGGTGGATTTAACACCTCAACTTTGTAATCTTTCACCCGTCTAGCTATCTTGGCCAAATTCTCCTCTCTGTATAAAATAAAGACAAATTTAAAATGTTAAACAACGGTTTAAACAATTCTGTTTTAATGTGAAAAAATACCACATCATATTGTGATATAAACTGGTTGCACTGGCCTGTTTTCAACCTCAGTTACTTCCTCTTCTATGTCAAAGTCATTGATTACATCATCATTTTCTGGAGGAGGGGCCAAGACATCTTCCTACAGAAAGAGAATATAATGATGATGAAAGTTCACACTGTACAGAGAAAATCAAATCTGGTGAATCCTGAGAGTTCAAAAACAACTCTGAGATTTTTTGAAATTTAAAGTAAATCTTCTCCATTCATACACATCTGACCAGTTTCTGTGACATAAAAGGTTAAATAAGCAAAGCCAACGACCCTCACATCTAAAGCATCTATGGTACACTGAATCAAGAAACACATGCACACATTTAAAAAGAGCGTCATAGTGTATGCAAAACTATAATCAAGGTCAATACAAATACATTTATTTGAATTAGATTTGAACAGTAAAGTCCTAACAACCCACCAGACCTTCCTCTCTGGTGCCCATCATCATAATTTTAGTATTGGGCTTTAACTTCAAGTCACCTAGCTTGACATCATCATCTGCTGGTTTACCTGATGAATAACAAAATTAGTTAAATTACATTGACAACAAATGTGTTAGACAGGCTAGTGACCAGGGATGCGAGCCCTCAAACTTACAAGGGGCATCTTCAATTTTTTTTAAATAAATTTAAATACATTTAGTTAAATAAATACATTTCTTACATAAAAACTTTATACTGTATATTAAACACATAAACACCTAAAAAATGAAACTGTTAAAAATAACAGGTGCATTGTATGTCAGAAATATGTGCTTACACTTTATTACAGAATTTAGCTTCACTTAAAGGCTCTGCTGATTGTTTGTTAGTCAGTCTTAGTCTGTTCCTACCTTTTACTTTCAAGCCCAAGAGTTTCTGCCGTTCAGGGAGAACTCCTGTGAGAGATTTAATGGACTGTTTCAGGTCTAACACCGTGTCCTCATCAGACAGTGTGTTAATGGAGTACTCCTGACCGCCCCACTTGATAATCACTGAAACAGACATACTGGAGGACAAGCTGTGAAAGACAATTCTGTGTTAAACATGATCTGATTGGCAAAGTAATATCAGATACTGAGCAATAAATCACTTAACCAGGACAGAAAACCACCATTTTATTTCAGTGTGATAATACAGTACTGTAGAGCTGCTTTATGTAATTGATTACAGGTGATAGATCTGACTCCTGGTACACAATTAGGAATGTAATATTAAGTAACCCTGATAGAGATTATGTTACCTTGGCAACGCTATACCAACATTAACAGAAGAGGTATGAAATCAGTCCACTAGAACTCACAGGTCAATACACAAAAGAATAAATCAGGAGGCTACATCTCTGTAAAATAGAGAAACAAATAACATCCTCAGCCTCAACTGCGTTAACGTAACCATCCACATCCATATCATCCACTCTTAACTTAAACTAAGTAACCTATGTGGTGAACAACAGTACAATAGATACAAGGACACTCCTGTCTCAACTGCACATTATTATACATTTATTGTTATATATGCAACTAACTAGTTAATTCTTGATATCAATTACCTTAAGCGGGGGATTAATATTCTAACTCACATATTACGAGAGGCATGTATTAGCCCCTTAGCTTGTGCTCTATTTTAAACTCATTAGAGTTGCATCCAATGCACTACTAAAATCTGATTATAGCAAACATGCATTTACCTTACACAAGCACGTTGTAGTTTATTTAATACTTTTACACTTCAACAACCTATTAAAAAGCAAACACGTGCGTATGAAGGTTCCTCACTTACGTAAGATGCAGATCATTCAAAATGTTTTAAGGTACCACTAAATTTGCTCTTTTCCTTCTTCAATGAATTTTTGGCGGGTTGCATACCAGCTTTTTAGGTGCATACCGCCACCTCCTGTGCTGGAGAATGAAGGAATACCGATTAC
>JAZGTK010009624.1:0-12833 GCA_036877625.1 Ambastaia sidthimunki | reverse complement strand
CCCCCACAGCTCTTATGCCACCAATATTAATCCAAAGTAACATGAAATAAATATCGTTTGTCAGACGCATGATTCCATTTATCTGTTTATTCAGTTTTTTACCCAGTTCTCTAAAGCTGGACGTAAAAATTTTTTCCTACTGTGGAAGAAAGTACGATTGAAAACTAAGAACAAGTTCTCTTACGCAACACGAGGCGTTTAAGGTTTGGTTTTTTGTTTTCAGGAATTCTGGACATCTTTGGTTTTGAGAATTTCTCTGTGAACCGGTTTGAACAGCTGTGCATCAATCTGGCCAATGAACAGCTCCAGTATTTCTTCAACCATGTATGTTCAGTGCTTTATCAAAAATGTATAGAAATCTCAGGCTATCTGTCTATAGTGTTATGAAATTTATCAATAAAGTTATTCGTAAGTGGTTAGTGGAACATTTTAGAAGGTTATAAAACTTTCAAAATAATGTTTTTGTTACTACAAGGAAACGTTAGGGAAATTTTGACCTAAAATTGTTAGCTGAGCCTGTGGAAAAAACTGAGGAGCAATTATGTTTGAACCACATAATTTCCACATTCTACAGTTGCTGCTGATTTCTGCAGTAGAATCAGATTTGCCATTTCATGATTCATGTTTTCATTGTGTTTTTTCCCTCCAGCACATTTTTCTGATGGAACAGAATGAATACAAACAGGAAGGCATCGCATGGGACACTATAGCCTACAAGGACAACAAACCCATACTGGTACAAAACATTTCTGTCAGCGTTTTCACTCTGTGATTATCTTGTACTCTCTCCAGCTTTTTTCCTCCTTTTTCCTTTCTGTCCAACTCCAAAAATACACTCGAGCTCTGAGTTTGGCAGACGGTTATGTGGTAAGTCTGAGAATGGAGCACACGGCGCTTTGAGAATCTCTCAGAATGTTCTGACTCAAGTTAAATGAGGTTAAAGAACCTCAAGAGTTGGAAGTAAAGCATAACTGCTGTGTTTTTTATCTGAAACTTGTTTGGGACTTTCTGAAACGCTTAAAAATCTATTAACGTTGTTGTCGCAAGAGATTTCTGGGCTGTCCGTTCTGTAAATATGAACTCTGCTCTGTGATTATGGGAGTTTAAAACAACTGCCTGTTTTGAAAATGTGTATGTATGTGTATGCCACATTTTCCTCCAACAGTTCCTGTGGTGTAACAGACACACGGTCCACTAGACATAACATTACTTCCCAGTGTGGAAAACACATTCATTCACTCACTCACTCAGGTTTGTTTTTCTCCTCAGGATCTGTTCCTGACTAAACCCATCGGGATTCTGTCTCTACTGGATGAGCAGAGTGCCTTTCCTCAGGTACCTGGAGACCTCCGGGCAGCAAACCTTGCCAAAAATACCAAAAAAACAAATGTTTTTCCTGTGAGACACAAAGTAATCTTCCTCCAGGGGGCGCTGAGAACCTCAGAGAGCTTATTCATATTTTAGAACATTTTTTTATTTCAGACAATTGTATAATTAAACATAATTATGAAATAGTTTATACATAAATTCCAAAATGAATTAAGTAATTATTTACTAGTGCTTGTGATGTTTCTTTTAGATCTAGTCATTTCAAAGACACCTGGTACTACAAACATGGAAAGTTACAGCAGGAGAATTATTATTAATATATATTTTGTATCTGACCAATAGAAGAATGTCTGTATCTTTTCAGAAGGTGTCACATGACTGTGTGGTTTTTCTTCAGAGAGGCCTATAAACCTGAAACTCTGTGTTTATACAGATGATGTTTTGTGCTAAATACACTCTTAAACAAAAGCACTTTCATAATCATGGTCATGTTATTTCTGCTCTCACAGGCCAGTGACAGAGACTTTGTTGATAAGTTAAACAGCAAATTTAAAACGGCTCCCAGCTTCGAGGTTGTGAGAAACCACACGCCTCTCTTCACTGTTGTGCACTATGCAGGGAAGGTGAGGGCACAGACCTTCAGTCATCATCATTAGGGAAGAATTCACCTGCGTTCATCCTAACGGCTGTTCTGGGTTATAATGTGTTTTGTGTTCTGTACAGGTGCAATACAACGCCTGTGGTTTTCTGGAGAAGAACAGAGACACGATTCCGGCTAACATCCGTGAGCTCTTCATCAACAGCGTGACTCCTCTGCTGAGCGTTCTGTTCGCAGGTACATCAGACTCTCATGCTAGAATCCACAAGGTGGTTTCAGACATTCCCGGATGTGGGATCAGGTGGTCGATGCCTAAGATCAATTAAAACATTTGCATGTTGGTTGTGAGTTTTACGTCAGCTTGAACATCGTAGCTTGTGGGATTTTTATAGCAAATAATGTTACATTTATATGATGCTTATGTGACGTATCAGAACTATTGTGTTTTTATTTTTAATCAGCCACAATTTCCAGGACAGGAACTCTCATGCCACGGAAAGCCAAGGTAAGTTGATTTACCAGTGAAAGCGGTTGTGAAAAACATTGACAGTAATCAGAATATAAACTGCTGAAGCACATTTGTGCACGTATGCCGCGTTCAGCTGCAGGTGTCAGATGACAACTTCAACTCCACCAGGAAACAGTCTGTTGGGACGCAATTCAAGGTACAACATGCACAAAAATAAAACTAGTACAGCTTTATGAGTCACTTTAGAATCAAATGTACACAAACGCATCTCATTTATCTCAGAAATATAATGCTGTAACAATGTCTCATTATCTGTCAGCATTCTCTGGCTGTTCTTATGGAGAAGATGTTTTCTGCCAGTCCACACTTTGTTCGCTGCATCAAACCCAACCGGAGCAAACAGCCCGATCAGCTGGACAGCAGACTGGTCATGGATCAGGTACGACTGGAGATCTCATCAAGGTCTCATGGAGGTCTCATCAGTATGTGCGGCAGAGCTCAGCTGCTTTCCGGCCCTGTTTGTGGCCTCATTTATTTTCCACAGCGGAGTCTCATTTTTCCTGCTCTGTGGTGTTTTTTGACCGCTGCACGCTGGAGTTGTATTTTAAAACCTGGAAGCCATTCGCTGTTATTATAGTGCTGACAGACTGCAAAACTCTCTGTAATAGAGCAGCCACAGAGTTTGCCTGAAAGAATCAGTGAGTTTTAAACAAAGTGTACTGCAGCGGCTGCTCGATGAAATTCTGTGCGGAGGAAGTTTGGAGCTGTGAATGTTATGAAGATCTGAACAAAGATCAAGGAAAAACTTATTCCACAGGATATCCTCGTGATAGGAACTAGTAACACAGAAAATAATCACACAGGAAAAATGACCTTCAGGAAATCTTGTGTGTGATCTTCAGATGACATCATTTGTGTTTTTATGACATGTGTTGTATAAAGAGCTCAATAGGTTTGGTGATGTTCAGATCATTTTCGCATAGACGGCATGAGTCAGTGTGTCAGCAGTGGCGTGAAAGCGCAATTTTGTGCAGAACTGACACCTTCTGCCCATTTGCAGAATAACAGTTTGCCGCAGTTTAGTTCGTTTACTGTTAGTTATTTTTTTTACTGGTTGTGTTTTCTCATCAGTTGAGGTATAACGGCCTGCTGGAAACCATCCGCATCCGGCGAGACGGTTTCTCATGGCGACCGACTTTCAGAGAGTTTGCGGAGAGGTGCGTCAAAAAAACATGAAACACACGAAACTGATGGTCAGAAACACACGAAACTGATCATCAGCTGAACTCAGATCTGTGTCTTCTGCAGGTACAACATTCTGCTGTTGAAACCCGGGCTGACATTAGACAGAGACAGGTTTGATCATCACACATCACTGTTGTGTTTAAGACAGATTTGTGTTTCTTTTCAAAGCTGCAGTCCGTAACTTTTGCCGTTTAATCACCATCTTTGTTTAAATCATAAAGTTGACCCGGACCCAACAGTTAAATTAGAAATCATTGTTATAAACTTTTGTTAATTATTTACATAAGTTATGGATTACTGCTTTATGACATTTATAATTAATGACATTTTATCTCGTGTGATAGTCGCCAGATATCAGTTCAGTGGAGTCAATAATTTTGTATTTCCACAATGACAAGAAAACATTTGAGAAGATTTAAGATGTTGCATGCAGAACAAACTAAAATGGCGTGTGCACCTTACAAGTAGATCAATAAGAGTGACGCTTTTTGCACCATTGATGCTTAAACTGGATCTTCATATTAAGCACTTTATAAAATGTATGTTTTTATTATTTGTTGTAGTTGTATATCCATCCTCAAAAGCACAGAGCTGTCTGGTTGGAAGTGTGGGTGAGTTTGGAAAATTCTAACCATGTTTTATTGAGTTTAATCTTTCTTGAATAGCTGGTGAGTGTTTAGCTTGATGTCTTCAGTTAATGGACAATAAAAGTCCATAAATTTGATACTTAAAAGTAATTTGATACTTAAAAAAACAGTAACGGTTCTGTTAATGTTGATGTATCAAGCAAGTCTCAACGTTTCTCTTCTGTTGTTGTTTCAGATTATCACGTTTGTTTTTTAAATACTGGCACCAGGAGGAAATAGCCCATCTGCTGGAGAGGCTGGGCCGGGCCGCGCTTGTCATTCAGAAAAGTGAGTAACAATGAAACTTGTTTGTTTTGGCTTCTTTACATTACGTGACCCGTATGGAAAAACACCGGTTAAAGTCTTGCATGAATGCACATGAAAAGTCTTTCAGTTTGGATGTTTTTTTTGCAACGCCCAAGGCAGAGATTCATCACGACCCAGAAAACACTGTCAGGAGCGGCAGGTTCAGACACGAGCTGTAAGAGTCAACTAATGAAAAACAAATATTTGTGACTTCAGCGTTAAGTCTGGTGCAGATTGTATCTTATTGTGGCCAGTTCTTATTAAAAATAAACCAACAAACACAGTTTGATGGATTGTATGTGATGTTTAATTCTTTATAATCTTTGGCTTTGATGCCACAAATTGCTTAAACTTTATCAAATTCAGTGACACTATCAGCTTGTAAACACCACGGCTTCAGCAAGCACATAAATTATTGCTGACGGTAGATTTTTTAAAGACGGTCTGTTGTAAATAATCAGAAGATCTGAGTGTTTTGTGGAATGCTGCGTGTGATTGTATCATTAGTTGTGATGAGCGTGTGGTGTGTTGTGTAGATTACCACGCATGGATCTGCAGGAGAAAGTATTTAAATCTGATCACAGAGATCCGGCGTCAGCGACAGGCCCAACGTGAGAAAGAGGAGCGAGAAGAAGAGGAGAGGAGGCGAAGGCTGATGGAGGAGGAGGAGAAGAGGAGACGCCTGGAGGTGGAGCAGGAGAACCTGCGTAAGAAATACAGCCAACCTCATTACCCACAAATCTGCTTCCCATCTTTGATTTAACACATTTATATGCACCACCAGTAGAAGCATCATTAAAACATTCATTGTGCTCGTGTGTTTTCAGGCCCGGCGTCTCCACCGGTTCCTCTGCCCAGAAAGAAGAAGCCCCTCCCACGACCCCGTGCGGCCCTCAAAGCTCCGCCCCCGGCACCTGTGCCCCGCCCACGCAGCAAGCGCTTTGAGGTGAGACCTTCAGCTGTAACTGATTCACTGACACATTTACAGGAGATACAGTTCAGCTACAGACCAGAGTCAAATTCAGTCTGTGTTACAGCCTGATCACGTTTCAGTTTAACACTAACGTGAAGTCAAAACTGACTTTCTGAATTCTGAAGGATTTGGGCTGTTCGGGTCATGCTAAGTGATATATAAATGAATAATAATATTTCTTTAGAAATTGTTTTAGATAATTCCACCGTATTAGAAACTGTAAATTCCCTTGTAGGGGAATTTAGGCAAGTAGGCAAGGTTTTATGTTAATATACAGGTTCTTAAAATAATAATAGCAAATAAACTGAAGGGTTATCAGACACACATGAAGATGGTCTGGAGGCTAAACTGATCTTTATTGCACTCCAGTCTGTATTTTTCCTTATTTTCTGCTCAGGCGACTCCGTTTGATAATGAAGTGAATGAGAATTTTCATGTGGACTCTTCACTGGTGCTTCAGCCAATAGATGAAGAGCGTCTTAAAGAAAAACACGTGAAGAAGAGCAACACCATCCGCTGGTTCAGAGAGACACAAGTGCGGAAGCTGGCCAGAGACGGAAGTTTTCCCAGCTGGTTCCACGGAATGATCAGCAGAAGGTTTGTTTGAATTAATGAAACTAAATATTCCATTGGAAGAAATCCATATAAATATTTATAATGTACCGTTTTCTAGACAAGCAGAAGATCTTTTGGTCAATAAACCTCTCGGCTGTTTTTTGTTGCGTGTTGGTCAAAGTCGAGAGGGCTACACTCTCACCTACAGGTGAGTAATGCTGAATACTAGTTATGCATCCTGAAATCAGGATAAAACATATTTGACTATTCATCAAACACTGTGTGTGTGTTTACATGCTTATAAATTTGCTGCTTGTAAAAACATGTCAGTTTATTGATTAGAATGTAAACAACACAAGAAAACTGACATTTTAGAATTAGATTTCTTTATCATTAACAAGGTCAAGTAAACACTTTATGCTTGTATTATTATGATTGTCTGTTAGTGTGTATCTGAATGCTGGTTCTGTGTATAAGGGGGGCTAATCGCTGTCGTCATTATATGGTGGAAATGCAGAGCAATGGGAAGTATGTGATTCTGGGGGAGGACCGGGCTCACTCCTCTCTGACTGAGCTGGTCCAGTTTCACACTCAGGTGGGCATCAAACCCTTCATGGAGCTGCTGACGGTCCCCTGTGGACAGGTGAGCCTAAACTATCTAAAACACTTCTGAAACCCCCTCTAAAATATTTATGCATATCTATATAGCTAAATAAAAAGAGAGCTTCTCGTATTTAAAAAAGTTTTGCCTGTCCACCAATCAGACGTGTGAACACGAGCCAGACTATGAGGAGCTCAAAGCCGGATCATCAGCAGCGCCGGTGGATTCCAGCAGCTCTGAGGTGCGTCAGGACACGGGTTCAAATAAAGTTTCTTTCCAGCTTCAGAGACTGTTCCTGCCCCCGGGGCAAAACTCCAGACAAGAGCCTCACAAACCTTCTGTGCTGAAGCGCATCTCTGACCGACGCCGGCGGGTCGAGGCCGCAGTGATGGACCACAACAACGACCCGAACCAGGAGAGCAGACCGTTCCCCCGGCTGTACCCGTCCATCAGACTGGCCATGAGAGAGATCCAACAGATCCAACAGGTGCAAAACACACAGACACGATATAAAGTAATATCACGAAACATAAACCAATAGTTCTTGTTCTAAAATATAGAATACTTGACTAGGATCAATAAACATTCACCTGGAACTTACTGTAAACATACTGTAAACAAAAGTAAATGTAGAAATCTAGTTCTGTAGTAAATGTTTTGTTTTACTTTACATATCAACCAAATGCCACAGTAGCTGTAGTTTCAGTTTGTAATAAGGATTATGCTTCAGGCTCTTCTGTTAAAACCAGTGCAGTTATACAAACACAATCACGCAGTGTTTGTTTCAGCTGCTGGAGTGATCTGACAGGCAGAGATGTAGAAAACGCCTCCCATATCTGCCAGTCAGTGCTGGATGGGGCTTTTCATGTAGTGTGGTTGTTCTTGCCCAGACAGAAACGTACAATGAAAGATTTAAAAAAGTGAACCCTGTGTGTTCATTAAAAAGGAATTTTAACATTGTTCCTTTTTATGTTGTTTCAAAGCACTTCCAACAGAGCCAAGAACAGCTCCATGTCCCCTCCAGGAAGCCCGTGACCCCTTGGAGAAGAACTGGTGAGTGACATGACATCTTAATTAAAATCAATCACTCATCTGACATTAAAATTGAAGACAGAATGTTGTCCAATAAATGCTCAGATTAAGAGCATCTCTTCCCCTCCAGCTGTAAAAATGCCAAACAGCAATTTTCACAGGTGCGAGTTAAAACAAAGAATATTGTCTGTTTTAAAAATGGGACAATTTCTTAAGAATCTGAGATGTCTTCTCCACAATCATCTTTATCATCCGTTTCATCGGTTTCACCTCTGCTTCACTGAAACATGAACTCGCTCTCACGTCTGTTTAATCATGTACGTTTGTGTTTCAGATTCATGACGCATTGGAAAGTGAAACAGATGTTCTTGATGCTGCTATTCAATTTATTTTATTTCATGAGTTTATTTTAATGTAAGTTGTCGTCAGGAATTTGAAGTATTTAAAACTATTTTTTAATTGGTTGTATTTTTATGTATTTGTATTTAATTTGTTAATTATTTTAATGTTTTTACGTCATTAAATAAATTTAAATAAATTGTTTCGTACTGCCCTCTTTCTGTCTCTCTGCTCTTCAGTATCTGAATTAAAGCATTAATCTGACTTATCTCTGATATATTGTCTCTAATGATACAGAATTTGTAAGATTAGTCACTAAAGTTTATTTTACTTTTAAAGAGAGGTTTCCAAACTTTATTAAACCAAGAATCCCCAAATATAATAAACTTTTGTAAGGGACCCGTTCCTAAAATATATAGAGAAATGTGTGGTATTATAAAGACGACATATTTTTTTCAAACATAATTAACTGGCCAATTAATTATCAATATATAAACCTAAAGAGAAGCATTTTCAGTTCAAATGTATTTGTATTGCATCAGCTTTCACAATAAATCCACTTTATGAACTGTCTGCAGATGCCTGTTTTAATGCACCCGACACGCAAACATGCACGAATGCAGCCTGCGTTGTGGTCTGATAGGAGTGGCTTTCAGCCGCACGCATATAAACAGAGACGGAGCGCAGGCTGCAGATTTCTCACAGCGTGTTGAAACAGACATTTTAAATGGATCTGCTGCTGTTTGGGATTCTGCTCTGCATCACCTTCAGCTCTGTACAAGGTAATTATGACCACAGACTTCAAATGACATTACAGTGAGTTTCATTGAAAGCATCTGTGGCAGACTGATTCAACACAGATCATGTAGAAAAAACACTTTCATTTCTGCAAATGTTTGATTCATGTGACCTTGTTTTTTATCTTTTACAAAGAAATACTGAAGGAACAAATTTTGGGGAACATTTTACAAGGTTGTATTTATGAACAGTTATTGCATTAGCTAACATGAACTAACAATAAACAATACATTATTCGTTATTAATCTTTATTAGCAAACACAGTCATTCATGTTAGTTAGTAAAACATCAGTAAATGCTGAAATGAGCACAAACTAAGATGAATAAATGCAGTACAACTATTGTTCATTGTTAGTTCATGTCAGCTAATGCATTAACTAATATTAAACAATACAATATTTTTGTAAAATGTTACAAAATTTTGTGTCTTACAAATATATGAATATAAGAAATTAATTAGAAAACTTAAATCTTAAAAAGGTGAGTCTTGATACATGGATATATCAGTATTTTTTCAGTTGTATTTTGGTTTTTGGGCTTCAGGTGTCACTCCCAAATGTTGTGTTACAACAACAAGAAGGTTTCCACTTGCGCTGCTTCGAAAGGTGAACAGTTATGAAGTCCAGAGCAGCCAGGGAGCCTGTGAGATTGATGCCCTCGTGTGAGTCCCTCATTACTTCTGAGACTCATTTCTGCATGACAAACATTAACCATCTCACGTCTCATTTCAGGCTGAACATCAGAGGCAGGAGATACTGTGCAAACCCCAGACTGGAGAAACTTCTGCGTTTCTTAAAACTGAAATCTCAAATGCAAAACAGTCGAACAACCAGATCTGTTTAAACACAATGACAAGATGTTATTGCGCCTGGACAGACATCGTTTGTAAAACCTTGTCTAATTGTTTTGAGAATGTTTGCATGTTTACTTTCTTCAGTGAATTTCTGTGTGTTCTTGCACACTTGTTTATTTTTCATAAAATGTTTCAGTTAAAAAAATGTTTCCTAAATGTTTTGTTTTTTTTAAAAAGTGTAATTCTTTTTTTTACAATAACAAATAAAATTTTACATTAGACAAAGATTTTTGTTCTGTCATAAATGATTTCAGGGTAAAACATCTTTTAACGTGATGTGCTGGCAGGAAAATCCTCCCCTGCCGACCTGAACGTAAAGCCTATATTTAACGTTCTGTAATGTTATTCAAACAAAGTGTATTGACTTAAATAAAACACTCAAGATACAAGACATTTTTATTAAAAAATGGATTTACACCACAGAGAACTTAATGTCAAACCATTTCACAGGACACATATATGCATTTACAAATGTTTGACATCCCTTTTATTTTTATTCTATCCAAGTCTTAGATCTTTTCAGACAACACAATGTTTAATGACAATAAACCATTGACTACTAATCACTCTGGATCCAAGTTTTAAAATAAAGTCCATAATAACTAACTGTAATTGGTAATAAAATTCGCCATGTTGTATAATTTATTATTATGTATAGTTTTCATTCATGCAGTTTCACATTCAGTGGATGTTTGGCACATGGTTTGCAGGCGTTTGCAGTTTCTCAAAAACAATGTGCTTTGAGTTTTATTTGAAACACAGCAGAACCACGAAATGATTTGTTACATTTGCCTCTGAACTGCATTCATGGCCATTATAATAGAATATAACATTACAAATCAAATGATCATCATCATTACATCATCAAAACAAATCAACATCTTTACAAGTCAATACATTTAATAAAAATATGAATCCATATCTTAGTAAATCACATGACACTAATTAAATTAAATTAATAAATATAATTAAAAATAAATACAAATTGCCACCAAAACAATCTAACCTCTACAACTGAATTCAATTAGTAATACTGCTCTAAACTTAACTAAGTTTAAATGAAGACTGACACAGTGCATCATCACTGGACACTTTCACTGGAACTATCACCAGTTTCATTTTACCAGCAGACAGACATGTTAACAATAAGTTAACAATTAACACGCCACCGTCATCACAAAAATAAACACTGATTGTCTCCTGACCGATGGGTAAGAATGAACCTGGTTTAATAAATAATATCAAGTTCACAAGTACCAAAGCTCAGAAGCAGCAAAACTAACAAAACTAAAAAAAAACATTACTGTTGTAATATGACAAACTTACAGAAACTTATTCATGAGACACAAGCAAAACAAATTTCTGTTTGTAAAACTATTCAATGCAACCATTTCAGAATTTGTTTGACATGTTTCATGAAAAAGGCCCATTAAAAAAACATGACAATAATATTTTTTATTTCTGCTTGAATACCTTGATCTTTATATTGTTAGTAGCACAAAAAGTTACTCTCCATAAACTATTGCAAATTGGTCCGTTAACTTAATAGTGTTACTAGAATTCTCCTGGTCAAACTAACAAAGATTACTTGGACCAAACTGAAGACATTCTTCAGTTTGAGTATCTGTCAGTATGCTGAAGTCTTTTGAAAACTAGCAAACTAAACAACTAACCAGCACTGACAACATTAACTCTAGTAATGTGTGCTAGATACTTGAGGTGGAGTTTCCTGACTGGCTTACAAGTATCCAGTGTTTGACTAGCACACAATACATCCCTCTGATTCATGACACATGAGGTTTTGTGGGGCACAAGCCATGATGACACTGAAGCACACTGACTGTACATCTGAAGAAACAGCATCAGGATTGAAAACAGCAATGAAAGTCCACCTGGAGGACACCAGCTACTCATCCAAAGCCTCCAGGAAATCTGCGATGGATTCAACCACATAATCCGGCACGCAGTCCTTCTGCTCGGGTGACTCGCTGTCTTTATACCTCTGCGCCTCCTCCAGGGTGGAGACGCCGGTGAGCGTGAGCACGGTGGACAGACCGCAGTTGCTGCCAAACAGAATATCCGTCTCTAATCGGTCACCGACCATGAGCGAGCGCGCCGGGTCCAGGTCGAACTGACTGGCTATGCACTCAAACATAAACCGACTGGGTTTCCCAATGACCGTCGCCTTCCGGCTGCTGGCGGTTTCCAGAGCTGCAGTGAGACTCCCAGAACCTGCAGAAATACAGTGACGGTGAATTTAGACAGTATTTACCTCTGAACTGAATCTCTGCACCGAGCTGTTTATTCATCACTGAATCACTGTTACAATGCACGTCCACAAACTGACAGTACAACAATGGACATGTTTTGGTGAGATTCACTCATTTATTAATAAGAGATGATATTCTCTATTTAATAGCATTAAAGCTGAAATCTGTAACTTTTGCCTCTCTTTTTAAAATATTAAATTGCAGGTTTCCTTACATACTTTTCTTTACCCGTGTTGAAGTCAAATGAAGCCAAACTGACATTTTCCGGGAAATCCGACCGGACAGCTCAAATTATAAATCATTGTTATAAACACACAGTTGTGAAATGGGTTATGATAACACTGACATCTGCTGTACTTGCTCAATAACTGATTTTTGCTCATTTTAACCCAGAGAAGTTACAGATTGCAGCTTTAATGCAATAACTATCAACTGTATTGTAACTGAATGCAGAAGAGATCAGACAGTTTTTCAGTGCTGCAGCTCTACCTGGAGTGATCCTGCCGCCTCGCAGGGGGTGCCAGGGGTCGGGGTCTGTGGCCAGGAACAGGCAGTCAGAGCTCCTCAGGTAGCAGCAGGCTTTGGCGAGCTTCATGAAGGTGAACTTCTCATCATAGCCCACCAGCACAGCTTTCACGTCTGGATCCAGGGGGCAGTTATAGATGCTGGTACCCGGTTCCGCCTCCCCGACCTCCTCTACGATGGGCACCCCGGCGTCCTGCAGCTCCTTCACCACCCCGCCGCAGCCGATCACGTACACCTTCCCCTGGAGCTTGGCCACGTCCCGCAGGTACGCGGCGGAGCAGTACGCGGAGCTGAAGATCTCCTCCTCCGCCACG
>JAZGTK010009623.1:0-17110 GCA_036877625.1 Ambastaia sidthimunki | reverse complement strand
ACGTCATGAGTTAATGTAAAAAAAACCTACTCACCCAAATGAGAAACTCTGGAATAACAGATAACTTGGTCAGGGGACTTTTAGTTAATGCCACCGTAGCAACAGGTGCCAGAGCAAAGAACATCCTGATTTTGCTGGCCAGCTCCGGCATCGTGGAGAAAGCCATGAAGGCTGAGATACAAGAACAACAAGTTACACTAACAGCAGAAAAACATTTACACTTTTACCCAAAGCTGCTTACAAAGCATAAAAGATCAACTGTACGGTTTTATCAGTGTGTATGTTCCCTGTAAATCAAACCTGTCTTTGGCATTGCTCACATACTTCTGCTGAATACTAACAAACAGAAGCTTTCCTACATGCTATCATGCTTATGTAGAATGCATGCAGATGTACATGTCAGCTGGGCCTGTGATATTTCCAGACAAATGAACAGATTAAACAACAAGAGGGTGCCGAGTTAATCTGAAATGCTAAGAGAGTGTTCGGTACCAATGGTGGTTCCCTGAGAATGACCCACGTAAAAGATCTGCTTCTGGCCGGTGCTCGTTGTTATGAAGTTTATCACTGCAGGAAGATCCTTCTGAGCCATTTCATCATGACTGCAGACACAGAAATACAGTTAGAGTTCTGAGTTCTCAAGACATCACAAGAAAATTCTTAAAGTTTAATCTCTGCATTTATTGGAAAAAATGTTTTTGTTATAGACTACGATTTTTAAAATCATTTACCTGTTGATGTTATTTTATCTTTAAAAAATAACATTACAAAACTGCTACCCTGCAAACACTGTATTAAGAGCTTCTGATGAGAAGTGCTTTTGAATATCACAATTATCTTCAATATTTTACAGTTCTTGTACCTGAACTCCCAGTATTCTTTCTCTTTAGGATTAAGAGATTTATGTTTCCTGGACCAGGTGTTCCCACGACTGTTGCCAATCCACACATCAAATCCGGCATCTGCTAAGAGGAAGCCCAGGCTGGTGTTGGGGAGGTTTGTCACCCAGTTACTTCCAGCAGCCAGAAGACCATGCTGAAGGAAAACCGCAGGCCTGGATTCTGTGGTGAACGTGGATGAAGAGGTACAGAGTTAGCAGACTGATGAATTAAGCTTTCACTGAAGCTTCCAATGGATGTCAATTTAATCCAATTCACCCAATTTCTTTGTCTACCAATTCTTATAACTGTGTTTGGCCAGCAGAGGGAGCACGTGCATCAACTTTTGTCCCATCATGTCATCTTTTCTGTTTTGGGAACTTTATCTAAAATATCTGTCAAACACAGGAAGTGAGCTGGTCCTCTTAGCAGCACAAACAGACCCTGGGCTGATAGCATTGTTTTACTTCATACCAGCCATTCCTTAAACCCTGAAACTCAGAACAAGACTTGTGCAATGGTGCAGACTGTATGTTTTACATAACTGCAAAACAATCCCAGAGAACATTGCACAATAGTTCACGATGGGGGTTTATGGGAAATGAAGTTCACTGGAAGGTAATTATGTAATATATATATCATTAAACATGCTAGTTTATTAACAAAGATCTACACATTGAATGAGTTTTAGATTGAACACATTTTAACTGAACATGCATTTTCCCAGGTGAGACTTTGTGTCATTTAGAATAACTCATCTGAAACGACTTATTATATTGCTACATGACTATTAAAACCCACGAATGCATGATGTGACAGCTCAGCTGGTTTGCGTGTCACAGCGTGTGTATTTATGCGTGTGAGTGCAGACTGCTTCTAAAGCTGGACAGAAGCATGAATAGCTCTTTCACACTCTTTTACGCTGTCTCTTACCGTGCCGGGACTCATCTTTGACCCCATGTGGGATTCGGTTGACGCTCAGGATGTAGCCGTCGTCTGTGACCACTTCGAATTCTTCAGCCGGGTAGCCCCAGTGTCTTATGATCTCACTCTACAGGAAACAAATACATCAGTAAACAGACAAAGTCCAAAACATACAGACCAGCACTGAGAGGCCAATGTAAACAAACCTGCATGTATGAAACCCCAGAACTTCTGTAAACATCATATATATCACAAACAGCATCCTTAAGTTGTTACTGGAACATTTTAAAAATAATTTCTCACAACCAATAATGTTAATATAACATCTAAAAAATTTATATTTTGAACATTCTTGAAATAATTAAACTTACATTTTTAACACATTTGTTACTTAATGCAAACATTAGGGAAATGTTATTACAACATAAATTGTTAGCTGGGAAAGCACTATCTTTAATTTCATAACACGATTCTTTATCATCATAAACGGATGGCAGTATTTTTAAATGTCATAGAATAGAAAGCACGACTTCAGCTTCAACTCTGAGTTTATTCATTTGTCTTTTGAGAAGCACATTTTTGTGGGCTGTATGGAGTCACACTGGTGCTTCTACTGCAGATAGAGAGATCAATTCTAATCAGACACTTCAAAGAATCTGTGTGAGCCTGTTGGTTCCAGTCCTGCCATGCAAACTCTCCATGAATAATTAAACACACTGCAGTGTCTCCCGCGGGTCTCCAGTCTGCTCGCTCCACCTCAGGATCAACTCACTGCTGCCTCAACACACATTATATGCTGCTCTTTTTCTATGTCTCTCCCTCTCTCTCTTTTTTTTTTGAGATGGGAATTTTTTCTCTCACTGTTAAGAAATGTTTCAAGACCTTCTGCAGAATAAAACTGCAGAGGAAAACTCAACTGGGCCGTCAGAAAAACAGAGAAACCTGCTCCTTAAAATGAACACTCAAAGTCAGCAAGAATATATTTTGTTACTGGATGGTAATGATGCTAATATCAGATAATAAGAAAGTATAATTAAAGCATTCATAAGTTAATTCATGTTGTTTTTCTGTTGTCTCTGTCGGTGTAGTTTTGGGGTGTGACTGTTTGTCCAAACAAAGGCAGCTGCGGGAATCAGTTTTGCAATTCCATTTAGTGGAGAAGAAATTGTGCAATTTTATCATTTGATATAAAATGAGAATTCTGTCATTATTTAATGACCCTCAAAGGTTCCTGTAGAATCCAGGAAAAGAGGCTGGAAAACAAGCCTGTAAAAGAGCTGTTGGGATTTCTCAAATTCTCTTTTGTGTTAGCAAAACAGCATTTCAGCAGTTTACATGAGAGCCAAAAAATAATGACATTATTTTTTCAATTTTGGATGAAATATTCCTTTAAGTAGCCTAACTGATCTGGTTGTGAAAGTGAGTATGAGAGGTTTATGACAAAAGTGCAAGAAATTCACTGTATAAAACTATTCTCAATGCTATTAAACACTCTTCTATGAAAACTAACAAATGACTGTTTTATCAGCGTTTCTGCAAATGATTTTTTTTACCTGTGTAAATCGTCAAATAATGATTATATGATATCATTGTTTAAGCCATGACTTCACATGTTTCATATCAGCAAACATATCATTTTGAGTTTAAGCTATCTAATCACATTTATGGATAAAAATTGCAGAGCTGGTAAAAATGTATCTTTGAACCAAAAGCAAATATAAACACACTGGTGATAACAGTTTTCATGGTAACGTGATCTGAATGCAACACCACTGAGTCACAGGGAATCATGGGATACATAGAGAACAAAGTGCAAAATGAGGCTTGTTACAGATATAGTGCTTATGAGACGTCTAAATCCAGCCTCACCAAAGCACGTGTTAAAATAGGAACTAAAGGTAATATTATAAATCATCTAAGGTTTATTACAGGCATAATATTAAGACACATTTGGATGCTTTTGTAACTCAAAGACAAAAAGTGGCCCAGTTTGCATAAGCTAATCTTACATTCATGCTATTAGCACATGTGGGCAATTTGTTGGACAGTAAAGAAAACACACTCATTAAACATGTGTTGGCATGTTACTTACAATGTTCATATTGACCTCAGGGTCCAGTCCCGTGTTGTGTTTATAGGACGGCCTGCATTCAACCATCCACAAGGTGACCAGTGCCAAAGAAAACACCAGCCAGGCCATCATCTTCCTGTTCAGCAATTACAAACAGTGAATTAAAATACAGTTTCACCCAAAACTCTCTGATCTGAACCCAAGATGCTCAGAATCACGTGACCCTAATGTACAGTACAT
Source organism: Ambastaia sidthimunki (assembly GCA_036877625.1). Lineage (NCBI taxonomy): Eukaryota > Metazoa > Chordata > Actinopteri > Cypriniformes > Botiidae > Ambastaia > Ambastaia sidthimunki. The sequence goes on along the minus strand of JAZGTK010009623.1, from coordinate 12,997 downwards.
ATACAATACAGATTCAGAACAACACAAAAAACTAACTAAGCATGTTTAGAAAACATGCACAAATTCAATATAAATACGAACAGGTCAGCAAAGACATTGTGTACATATATTGTAAAAATATCTTCACTTTAATCATGCGTCTTCATGCAGTTTTGTTTTTACCCGTGCATTCACAAAACGAAAGCACAGCTGATCTGAAAGGTTTTGAATAACAGGGAACTACAATACTGTAAAAACAGAAAGTAATATGCATTAGATATTTCTCAGCATTGCAGATAACACGTTTGTTATGACAGCGGACCTCATTGCTGTAGATTCAATGTATTATTCCTGTGCTATTCACTATACGTGCTCGTCAGTGTTTGATGCAGTCGGCATCATAATGTATTTATAATGTATATAATGTATTTCAAATCATGCTTATTATATATAATACTAACCTGTTTATGACGAGAAAATAGCGAAACTCACCCAACTTCTGTGAACGTCTCCAGCACTGAAGTGAATGAAACCCGGAGTCTGTCCTCCAACACTTTCATCAGCTGATAATCACATCACAGTCAACAGCTTCAATCAATCGACTTTTGACATTTAAAAGCTCAAGTTTGTTTATTGTTGGCTGTTTGCTTGCGTGTGACTGAAACAATGCTCAGTTATTATTGTAATGAAATCTTTCATTGATCTGAAGCTGTATCACATAAGACTAAAAGCGAATTATTTGTGCATTCCAGTGGTCACACGATTAAATGACCCTAAAGGTTTAAATGTTTCATATATTTTAGGTTTAAATGTTTAAATGTATATCATATATTTTAATAATATAGTAAAGTGTGGATATATTGTACATATAATGTAAAGTGATTGTAACTCGGGGAAGGTTTTGGTTGGCCAACACAATATCGAAACTCATAATTCTTAAAGAGACAGACGAGCTGAAACTTGTGTGTGTAGCAACACATCTGCTATTGTGCTATTGTGTTTCTCAGCGGTTTATTTGCTTTTTGTGAAATGTCACGGGTTTTAATAGCTGGTGCTGGACTCACAGGCAGTTTGTGTGCCTGTCTGCTGCGGAGGGAACTGACAGACGGGGTGAATATAGTGGTGTGGGATAAATCTCGCGGTGCAGGTTAGCATGTCTGTTCAAATGACACACAGTGTTTATTTTTATACTGATGTCAAACACTTCAGTAGGTCTCATTGCTTTTAATACATGAATTCGTGGTGTTGTTTGAGGTTAAAACTGGTGACTGCTGCTCTGAGGGATAGAGGTCAAAATTTAACAGTAATGCACTAAAGTTTATGTTTCAGATTTTAGGTTTGTTAAATTAAAACTCTGTGTCTTAGTAAACAACACAAACAAGTACTCAATGTATGTTAAATATACGATGATCGACGTTAAACATGTAACTGTCCTGTGACAGGCCACGCCCACCTATAGATTAAAACAATTAAAATCGAATAAATATATCTAAAATCTTAAAATATATAAAAGTCATTATCTCAGATTTATATATGTATTACATGTAGTGTATGTTTGGTGTATGTATTAATAATTTCATAGTGAATGCTTGCATTTATAGTAGATAGCTTACAGTGTGTTATTACCTAACATATATGTTGAGTAAATAAGTCTGATGTTATTTGTTTGAGATTGTCACAAGCATTGTTACATTACTGTATATAATGTGCATATATGTTCTTTTTTAGGGTTTATTGGTATTAAATTTGATGCTGACGTTAAAGATGAAATAATGAAATAAACTCCTGATAGATGATGAAATGAACATTATAAATGTTTGGTTGTTGGTGTTTCAGGAGGCAGGATGTCCACCAGCAGAAGTCCAGACGATCCCTCATGCACGGCTGATCTCGGTGCGCAGTATATAAGTGCCACAGCGCATTACACTCGAGCTCACAGCAGGTGTGAAACACACGTCTGATCTGTGTGGTGTGTGTGTGTTTGCTAGTGTGAAAATGAATCTCAGCTCATTCCTCACATCGTTGTTTTCTTATATTTCTAGTTTTTATGAAGAACTGTTAGCGGAAGACATTCTGAAACCTCTGGTGGCACCTGTTGAGGGCATGATGTTAAAGGAAGAAGGAATTCTGAACTATGTGACACCACGTGGAGTTTCCTCCATCGTCAAACACTTCCTCAATAATTCAGGTAGATTATTACACTTTATTCATATGAAAAGTGCTGCACAAAATTACAATGGTTCAGTTTTTAGAGGCAATACATGTTGGACAAGAGAGAGTAAAATAAGTATAATATATATAATTCAAATAATTCACCATTTTGTCAGGTATGCATGGAAAAGATGTATTCAAACAGAAACAAAAACAAGCGTCATTTTACACAGGAAAGCTTCCATGTTTTTACACTAATTCGGAGAAACAAGGCAGTTTAATAACCGGTTTTATCATTGTTTATCGGGCAGCTGTTTCTCATCAGCTGTTTAATGACATAAAATGTGCTTCCAGAAAATGATATTTGGTCAGCATGACCCGAGTCATCCATCCAGCTGCTGTCACTCCTAAACATGATCTTTCTAGAAATATGTTCAATAGTTTCCTAGAAAGAGTGCGCATGAATTTGGCCAGATCATGCAAACTGATTTATGAACCCTAAGATCAAGTCAGTGTGAGCAGATCATTCGAAAATCAGGATGTTTTGATGTTCTGCATGTTTTGGAACATAGTTGCAGAAACTGCTTTAATGTGTGACGAGAAACTGGGAGACAACAAAATTACTCAAAGATTAAAACATTATGCATGAGATTTTCATGAAAGTAAACTGTACATATATGTCTCATTCCACTGACCTGATCTTGACGTCATTCTGATGTGAAATATTCCTCTTTCTTTGGTAAAATCTGATGCTAATTCACATGCATGTTACTTCTATGAGTGTTACGTTTCTTTTCACTGTTTAGTTGTTTTTGATAAATCTAAACTGAGTGACCAGTGACAAAAATCCAACTTTTCCCTCTGCTTGACCTTTTCTGGAATTCTGTCTTTCCCTTTTTTTCTCTCCATGTCATTTCATTTGTTATGTGCAACATTACCAACTGTGGCCCTCCACACTCAAGCAGGGGCAGAGGTGCTGTACGGCAGACACATCACACACATTTATCAGAAGGATGCTGGCTGGGAAGTGTGTCACAGAGGGGGAGCACCAGAACGGTTTGACATAGTGGTTCTAACCATGCCTGTACCGCAGATACTTCAGCTGCAGGGAGATGTGGGATCTTGTGAGTATATTACAAACTTTGGCCTTCCAGCTTTGATTTGCTGTGCTCAAGAGAAGCTACAACATTTGTTTTTGTAAAGAACCTTGTCAAGCTAGCAAATCTGTTACCCTCTCGTCCATAAATTAAAAACATCACGTAGTAAAGAAAGAATATAATTGTATATAATTGAATTTTAAAATGATCAATAGAGTTTGAGAGTTTTTAAAAAGTCTTGGTTGTGCTTTCTGATGCCCAGCAGTTTTGGTTTTGAATGTCGACAGCATTCCTCACCTCATGTTATGCCAAACCCATGTGATTTTCTTTAATGACACACAAAAGGCAAAATGTTAGAGACAGAGAATGTTAGAGATGCTTTAGTCACCACTGGCTTTAATGGCATCTTTTTCCATACAATGAAAGTGAATGATGACCGAGGCTGTCAGTCTCTAACATTGTGCTCAACACCTTTTTAATGCTCCAGGGAAAAAGGAAACTCACATGGGTTTGAAACAGTAAGTGAATGGCGACCAAAGTTTCATGATCCCTTTAGGAACAAATATGAAATAAAAAATAAGGTCTACGTCTGTTAGAGATTCTAAGAAACTGTGAATAATGCACAAGTCACAGCCTCAGAATAAGAGCTGCATTGCAAATTCAAGGATGAATGAGAAATGGAATAAGACAGCTGTGAATGGTGGAAGAGTCTTAATGGTTGTGGTGTCACACAGAGCAGCAGAAGTAGGGCAGAGCCACATGGTTCTCAGCACCGTCGACCCGCTATGAACGGCTGCAGTACAGCAGCTGAAAACTGAATCTGAAACGGAGGCTGTGTGTCACACAGCAGTTGCTCAGGACTTGAAGAGGCCTCGTGTCTCATTCCAGCAGGTTTAAGATCAAATAATTATCAAGTCATTTTCTTCCAGATGCAGAGAACTGCAGTGAACTGTTGCTCTCGTTTAACAGATTCTCTGTCAGTTTTTTAAAGAAGCTTTTTGGGCTCTTTTAAGTGATACGGGGTTTGTGTCACGGCTGGTTTTCTGTGAGAATGTGTTCAGAGCAGCATTTCTTTTAACTCCTTAAACCCTTCAGATCTTTTCATTTTTAGCATGTTGTGTTTTTTGTTTGTTTTCATTTTGATCTTTGTTTGGCTTTGTTTTCTTGGCAAAAACACAGTTTTTAAAACTACATGAAACTTAATGTGTTTTTAAGCATTTGTCGTATATTTTGAGATTATGTTGCCACTATAGGACTTTATTTCAGGATTAACAAGTGCAGTTTGTTTATATTTTCATATACCTGCAGTACATATGCAGTACTTAATATGAAAGTTGTTAGCTTGATATTGTGAAATACAGCAGTATATACCAGCACTTAAAACATTTGTGTTGATTTCTGTTTTCATTGGATGTGAGCATTAGCAGAGCATGGACCCTGTTTGTCATGATGTCATTGTTTCAGTGGTCTTGTGTTTGTAGTGGCAGTCAGTGGACAGTTGGGGGCAGCAGCAGATATGAGCCGCTGGCCTTCAGTTAGTGAAGATGCAACCTGGAAATAACTTTCATAGATTTGAGCTGCACAAAAATATAAAGGCCTCACACTTCCTGCTTCATGACAGCTTGATTCAATACAAGTCTCAGTTTCTGCCATTTATGTGACATTTATGCTTTTTACAAATGCATGTGTCAGATATTACATAGCTTAACTAGACCTCAAAATGTTTTTTGTATTATTTGAGGCATACAAAAGCATTTATTGCCAAAAGGTGTTTATTACTGTAAGTTTTAAGGTGTGTTTATGAGTATAACTATATGCAGATCTGATTATAACCATTGCAGATCATTTTAAGCATTTTTAGTGCGACAGGACAAAATATAGAAATAAATATAAGAAATAAAATTCCATCTATATGTTACATAATTACACAAATAAGCTTATATTCATTAAATCCAAATATATATATACAGTCTAAAAAATCTCTTTTTAAACGTGGTGTGAAGGGGATAATTTTACAGTATGATTGTAGAAATGTATTCATATTAAATATCTAAATTCAGAACAGTTGTATTTCTCTTAAATTGAGCACAATGGCATTCAAGTCGCTGTAGCCCAAAAGCTCATTGAACTTTCCATGTACAGTGGAAATGAAGAGGAAGTATGAGTGTGTTATGAAGGGCAGACACGCTGCTCAGCTGCAGAACTCAACGCACTCATTCTCTGTGTGTGTTTAGAGTTACTGGTTTAACTGGGTTGAGGTTGAGAGGTCGTGTCAGATTTGTCCTTTCACACCAGCAAGCTTTGCATAACTTTATTGCCAAAACTTTAATGCATTTTGATGCAAGCCACTTCATGAAAGAATCTGCTTGTTTCTTCTATAGAAATTCCCACCTTTAATTCTTTAAATATTTGTTGTTTCATACTGTGACATTTTCTTTTTTCTTTCAACTCTGAGATGATTCATCAGCTGTCAGAAATGAGCGTGAGAGAGCAGAAAACAGCTTTTGCAAACATTGGCACATCTCTTTAAACTGCAGCGTTATACAGTAACATCTCAAGTGTTCAGCCTTCTGATATTCCTCCACAATGACAAAACAGGCATCGTGTGGGCCAGGCAGAATATCACACACAGACACGCATGCACACAACCCAACCCCAAACACACAGAGACTAAAACTGAAGAGGGTTCAGTTTAAAGCATCATGCACACTGTGAGCCGGGAGTGTCGCATTTGCTTTGGCGTTCTTCATAGGGTGTAATCTATAACACGTGCTCAGTCTTGTGTTCAGCAATGCAGTTTGAGGCTAAATAAGTACATTTCAAAACCAGAATCAGATCAAAAATTCACTTCCACTTTGGCAAGCTTGCTTAAGCTTATGTTCCACCATTTCTGCTTTGTGGTTTAAGGCTGAGAAGATCTAAAAAAGGAAGCTGACACTGCTTACAAAAACTGTGTTGAGTTTCTGTCGTGAATGAGTTTTCCACACAACTGTTTTGTTTCCAGTGTAAACTGTACTGTTTTCATCATAGGCTTGTATGTGTATAGCCACTGCTGTGTGAAGGCTTAGCCTGGATGTTAGATGTTCTTAGATGTTTTTTGTTGCTGGCTTTTTTAAAATTTGACAGCAAATTTGCTTTAAATGTGTGGAGTGCAAAGTTTACTTTGCTTTTCCAAGCAGTAGATGACCACATCTGATCTTATTATATGAGATTAAAGCTGGGGATCATAACTGCTGATTCAGCTGTCTGCAGTCTGTGAGCTCATATATTCATGCATATCTCCAAACTGCAGCTTGATGTTTAAAGAGCCATGAAATCCTTTGACAAGCAAATCTTTCCTATGTTGACCTACTTCCTATTGCAACGAGATGTTTGGACAGAGCTTATTAAAAAGCTGTTAAAAATAGATAATAGGCTGTAATTGGGTCACACCCATGAACTGTGATTTGCTGTTTGCTCACCGATTTGCATATTTGTAATCTAGAGGCCATTTGATTGGACAGAAATGTGGGTGCAGGATGAGTCATCAGTATTTTTTTGGTCTGTTTTGTCTGAAAGAGGAAAGGTAAATTTCAGTTAGTAGTACAATAGCATAAATATGGCATTGAAAACAAGATGTATGGACTAAAACCACAAAGCTCTAATTTGGATTTTTGGGGACTTTATAAAAACAAAGAACATTCCCTTCACTACAGCAGACATCTTCATGTAGCACCTCAGCCCATCGACTGCATTTCTGTCAGTGAGTGATGGTGTACCCACACCCTTTCTTATTGTGAAGTCCCTGCTTTTACTTCCTGCCCAGCCCTCACACCAAACCCTGTGAGCCTTTGTGTCTGTAAGTGATTACATCATTGTGTTGAAATAAAGGGCATTTCTGCATCTCACCTCTGTGTGCCCATCAGTTACAGTTGTGTGAATCTTTCCACGACTCTGATGGCCTTGAAACTCTGCTGATGTTGAGAAACATGATTCCTCATTTCTAATGAAATTAAAGCTCTATTTTTGGCAGGCTGTCTTACTCATGTCTGCCCAGCTGTGTTATTTGATTTGGGGCCTGGCTGTGTGAGATATGTAGCCTGCTGATTGTTTTCTATTCTTTCTGTTTGCCTTTTTAGAGCAGTTGTTAATCAGCAGATGCGATGAAAAGTATGACAGTAAACCTAACAGAGCCACCAAACACATACATCCGCAGCGTATCATTTTGCTAGCAGTCACCTCAAGTTTATCCCGTGCTGGGAATACAATAAATGTGTGGAGTTACATCATCCTTTCTCCTTGTTAGAGATGCTCTTTTTGTCTCCCGTTGAGTGTCTGTCTGGTCTGGCTGCTTTCTGTGAGTCTGGTGTGATGTAATCATTTTCACTGCTGACTGAATCGTGTGTTTATTTCTTCTGCACTGTCTGGATGTCGTGTGCTAAACGAATACTTAGTCTTTTTCTCTATACAGCTCTCGCAAACGCACTCAGAACACCAAACAATGAATGGATATAGTTTTTTGTAATTCTGTGTTTATAATTGGGTCGCTAAACTCTGTTATAGTAGCACTCAGCTTTTGTACCATCGCCCTGCTGTTTTTTTGAGAGTCGGGTTATGTCTGACAGAAAAGCGCCATTTTGAATGATGATAGTGAAGCATTTAAAGTTAATGATGAAGTGAGTATTTTATAGGTCTGTTGTTTAGAAATGTGACTGGGGACAAAAGAGGACAGAGATTGTGGATGTCATGCATAAAATGCCTCGCGATCTGTCAGTCTGATACATTTCAATGTTTTCTCAGACAAGCCTCGTTCAGTGAAGCACAGAGCTGCTGAAATGAAAGTCAAACCTGAGGAGAAACTGAACTCAAACCTCAGAGCTGTGAGTGTGACGGTCGCACTGCCTGAAGAGGCTGCTGTGATTTCAGAGGCTTGATTTAATCTCACCCCAGCTGTGCCAAGAGCCAACGCCATTTTTAGGTTAGTGCCGTGATCTGTGGATTAGAGCAGAAGATGAATGAGCAGTGAATTGCTCTCTAAATGAAGAGGAATTTGTGATTCATGTCTCTGACTTTTGGTTCTTTTGACGAGGCCAGGAAAAGCTGGAGCTGAGTCGTGCTTCTAATAGCAGTTCCCTCGCAGAGGCATCTTAAAACAGAAATGATCTTTTATGAGTAATGGAGACTCTTGCACATTTGCCAGCCAGTTCTCATCATTCACTCCTTAACTTCAGCTAGACCACACGAAGAAATGAAACTGCCCTGAGAACAAAGCAGTCTTATAAAAACACAGCTTGTCCCAGGAGATACCAGAGGTTCTCGTTGAGATAAAGGAAGAGCATTCATGCGTTTGAGGAAGCACATACTACCACGTCTTTCATCATTGTTTTCTGTAGCTCTCTGCTCTGTGAATATCTGACTGGCTCTTGTAACATGCAGACATGTTGGATTGGTGTTCACATCATCATCAAATCTGTTGAAGTGTCTTATTTGTTGCTGTCTCTGGAATAGGAGAAAGTATTTTAACAAAAATAAAAAACTCTCCACCTTTTAAATCTGTTTTTGCTCTTATTCTAATTCCAGATCGTTTGCTAAAACGCTGCAGTGCCTCATGAAATCTGAGCAGTCTCGCTCCTGAAGTCATTGACTGTGATAAGATAACCAGATTGATTATGTTGCCACAGTAAAGTAGCTTTTATTCGCTCTCTGAATGAGTCTGGAGTCAGAAATGAATGTATTGATTTCCAGCACTGCAGTGGCCGTACCAGCGTGTGATGAAGCCTTTCACAGTGTCCATCAGTTTATGAGAGCTTTGAGCTCTGACACAGCTTTCGGTGTACGACTCATCGTGTTCAGGCAACATATTTTGTTAAAAGAAATAGACCACCTTTGACCCACTGCTTAAAATAACCTCTTGACGTCAGCACAAAGCCCTCAGGTGGCTGCCCTAAATGTCTCTGTTTGGTCCCAAATTACACCGGGCTGTCAGTGAAACAGAGCGAGCTGCCATGGCTTTGTGTATCTGTCAGCTATTTCAGCCCACATCAGAGCCGCTTCGTCTTTTGTTTACCTGGTTGCACAAAAGTGTCTGTTGTTGGCCTGTTTGTAGGGAAACCCAAAAAAGTGCCTCCAGTAAAGACATTAATAAACATCCCTGGAAACCTGTACAGCTTTAAAGTGGCCCGCAGCTCTGCCTCTCCAGCGGCCAGAGCTCAAACTCCAGATATAAAGAGCTGAGACTTTCATTTATAGCATCAGCCAAAGCCAGCGGTTCACAGATAATCTGCAGTTGGCCCACAGACTCCTCTGTGCTGCGGGCCAGAGATTTTTACAGAAAACCTGGTTGTGTGATATAGTGGAGCCATTATGTCTAATATATGTCTGTAGTATATCATGTATTTTTAATAATAATGCATTAGGTGTCATGAACTCGTTTTTACAGCATGTATTAATCTTGATTCATGTTCATTTACGAAGGTGCTGATGTTCATTGTTAATTTATGTTTTTACATAATGCATTAACTAATGTTTATTTATACAATTCAAAATGTGAAACATTTATTAGTACATGTACAAAGTAACATTAACCAAGGTTAATACATGCAGTAAAAGTATTGTTAATTGTTATTTTACTGCATAAAATGAACATTTATGAGAATATATTCTTGTAAATGAATTACAGCTCAAATTTTGCATCTTGCAGAGCTCAATCTCAGTGTGGTTTTGGTTGCCATGTGCTGTATGTTTTTTTGTCCACTTTGTTGACAGGTTTGCCAGGCAGATGAAAAGACTCGCATGTGTTAAAGGTTTTGGCACGTTGAAAATCAGAAGTGCCATCATTTGAGGTTGAGTTTTTTTAGAAGCGTTTAAGTGAATCTTTAACTAAAGTCTGTTATGAACCAGTTGCGAGTCATCTGAAATCACATGAAAAAATAAGAAAGGTGATTTATCCGTGTTTGGATACATCAGCTTCCCGCCAAATGTTTTCAGACAACTTGGAGGCATCTGAGTTTGTGCTTTGGCTGTTTTAATTGCATACGTGAGATGAATCTCTGTTGTGTCCAGCTGGTTTGGCAGCGCTCTCTTCAGCCCCCCGTCATCCGTTCCGAGGGAACGCTTTATTGATCAACGGCTGAGGGAACGCTTTATTTTTCCGATCGACTTGAATTTAACCTGGTTCTCAGTGAGCAGTTGAAAAAGCAATTCAGGTCTCTTCCCCCCGACACGCTGTAGATCATCATCATCATCATCGCATCTCGTTGCAGCCGATGGCTAATGATGGACCCCTCGTTCCTGTGTGAAGCCCCTTTAAGGCTGAATTTCTGTCTGACCCCCTTCACTTCACCCAGATTAATAAATACTTCTTATTGTTGGACACAGTTCACCAACAAGTACGTTAAAGGTTAGCTAAACAACACTCAACTCCCTCTTTTTGTTTTTATTTGTCTTGCTTTTTATTTTTGGGACGTTTTCCAGAACCTCTCAGGCTAATATTAAATCAACCTTTAAAGGGCTGAGAGATCATAAATTTGGAGATGGTTTAGTTCTCCAGTGAACTCTGTACAGGAAAGCCTTCCAGTGTTTTAAGCTGCTGTGAGTCCCAGAGGGGAACAGCACAGACCAGCCCTTCCAGTGAACAATGATGAATGCACGGGAGTTAGTGTGCTTGCAACAATACTGCCTCAAACAATCAATCTGAGCCAATCTGAAAAAATGACCACCCAGATTTAAAAATAAACGTTGAATTTCTGTTCATGCTGGATGTTGTTCATCATTCAGTTTTTCAGTCTGAATTAAAATCAGCCCAGTGGGTCCAAATCAATATACATTTCACATCACCAGAGCAAACCAATTTTTTTTCTGTTGTTTTTCACAAACTTCACCTTTGTCGTCTAAATCATTGTCATTATTTCTAATATGTGTTAACTCAAGCGGGCAAGATCAGTTACTGATAACCACTGAAATGTTGGTCTGTTCTTCACACAAAGCCGTTGTCTAGATTTGAAGATTTGGAATATAGTTTTGAAATGGACACTTTCTCTTGTGTTTTTTTGTGTCTGTTAGATGTCATTTGTATGGCTAAGACTCTATAAATGTTTCTGCATTTTGTTACACTAAATAGGACAGTACAGGTTTGGGTATGACACATTTGGCATCTTTGCAGATTTTCCAGGGTCTCGTGAGGGTCCCATCATTCCTGTCCCTGTGATTAACAGAGCAGAGCTCAACTTCCACAACACTGAATGGCAACCAGACCTCATACTGTAACTGTACTTGGCCATGAGACAGTCACATGTTCTAAAACAGGAGAATGATAAAATCACACCCACCACTGGTGCTTCATTTAGGCCAACTTCTGAGAAGAAGGAAAGTTCAAACCCAAGATCTGTTTCTCCAGGGAGTTTTCACACATCAGAACACTGTGGGAACATTACTGCCTGACTGTATGTGTCTTAAGAAATGACAAATTAGCAGCCAAAATGCAAACTTTGCTTTGTGAGAAAATGCCCTTGTATCATAATTCATCTTTTCTCTTTCACCCATTGATTGCCTGTGAACCAGAGTTTCACAATAAGTCTGGATTCAGTTCTCAAGCTAAGCAGCGTTTATGATGTGTGACCAGCTCAGCAGATGACACGACACTCGTATAAATACAACTAACCAAATATTTACAGCATGCAAACAGCACTTTTCATTGGTCTTAATTATTGTTAATTATATGCTCATAAATTCACTGAAAAATGGCTTGTCTTTTTGTAAACTAAAGGTCTCCTAATGTAAGTAGAGGCCATTGTTTTTTATTATTGCTCTGTATTTAATGCATACTGTATATAGGCAGCTGTCTTTTGAGACAGCACCCTAACCTAAATGAAACCTCATAAGTAACTGATTTAAAAATGTGAATTTATTTTATTCATAAGTATACGTTATCACCTTAATTTGTTTTGTTTTAGTTGAGCTCACGGCAGTTTATTCCTGAGGGACACATGAATTTGGCAAAAAGAAATTATCCTAGAATACATTTCTAGAATTACAATCAGGATAATCGTGCTGCCTGCCTGGAACGGCCTTCACATCAGGAGTGTGTTTGTGATGCATTAAAATGCTGTCTCCGTAGGCAGTTTAACTAGGATTTGGAACACAGCCTGCATGAATTTATCACGTCTGCATTTGTAGTGATATGTAAAGGGGATTGTGATGTGTATATAGTGGTTGAATATCTCTTTAAGATGAGATACTCTATATCCACAGCATTACTGTGTGAGTAATCTGAGATTCTGTGTGTGTGAGAGTGTGTGTGTGTGAGAGTGTGTGTGCAGATTTAGTGCAGATGTTCATAACTACTTGGGTTCGAGCCAGACTCACTCCTACATGCTCTCCGGGGTCCTTACTTTTCTAATCACCCTGTAGTTCAGTGATTCTCCACCCCCCTGATCCGAACACACGCACACCCACTTATAGACACACAAGCACGTGCTATGAGAGGAAGCTGTAGAATGAAGCCTCATATCTCATGCTATAACACGAGAACATAAGTTCATGCTTTAAGATTGTTCACAAACTTCTGCTTTGAAGTTGTAGGTTTTGTTGTGGAGGTTCATTCTGATGTACAGTGATGTGCTGTGTGAAAATGCAAAGCCATACTTTGATAAAGAAAAACACTAAACCTCCATTCACCATTCGTTGCATAGTTTTGCTTCTCATGTAAGTTAATCTTGTTTTAAGGATGTTCTAAAGAAGACAAAAACACTGATTAAGAGAATGATAGAAGAACTCTGTTTTAGAACTTTGTG
>JAZGTK010009622.1:0-17113 GCA_036877625.1 Ambastaia sidthimunki | reverse complement strand
AAGGTGACAGAATCCCCCTGAAAGTTGAGTGAAAAAGACACTTGTCCTTTCTCAAATTTCCGACAGCAGAGGGTCTTCAAGAAACAAACATCTCAGCCCAATCCTTAGCAGGTCACTCCAGGATGAGAATGAAAAGATAGAGGGTGCTCTTCCCTCAAGTCCAGCTGCTTATATAGCTTCTCTCCTGAGCAGCCACTCATGTTCAGTCCTCACGATGTCCACTTGATGAAGAAGCATCAGCGTCCCACCACAGTCTCGTCTGTGGTCTCAGATCTCCATGTTCACTGGTCTTACCTCCCCTGTCTTGTGTTCCTTCACCCACAGCTCTCGATCTCTGGCAGGATCCACGTTCTGAAGCAGCTTGTCCACCGGCTCCACAGTCTGAACATGCACAAGCAGATGATGATTAATCATGAGCAGCAGAAATCACCTTCAAAATGAGTCTGAAGCTTAACTCACGCCTTGATTGAACATGTCTGTCTCGTGTCGTAGTGTCGTGTACTGACACAGATGTTGTCTGATCATCTCCACCCGCTCCACCTCCAGCCTCTCAAGCTCCTGCAGTTTCAGGAGAAGAGACGGTCAAGAATGAGACACATCGCTGATTGTTCCGCTAGCAAGTGCAATCCAGCTAACAATTTTACGTTGCCAGAATGTTTCCGTAACATTTTCATTAAGTAACAAAAACTTAAAGTACTATTTTGAAAGTTCTACGACTGTTCAAAACATTCAGTTTGTTTAGATGTAAAAACATTTTTCAAACATTTGTAACATTTTTAAAACATAACATTTTTGATATGTAACAAGGGAAAAATTTCAATATCACACTCAGTATCACAAATCCACACGTACCAAAACAAGTTCTATTTACATGGTAAGAGTGATGCTTACCAGACTGGCAGTGACCATCTCCTCAAACCACTTGGACTGGCTCTGATTACACAGGTCAACACACCGCATCAGTTCATCTCCTGAAGTTACACAATGTGTGTTATACACACACAATAACATCAGTGTAAAACAAACAGCCTATCTGCATATTTGCAACTTCATATAAAGCTGAATATTAGCATGGACTGTAAAAAAGCAGGTGTTTTATGCAGTGAAAACTCAGCATGCAGAAGTGAACACGTTTCCCTTTATTGATAAGACATTACCACAAAATAACACTAGATGGCATCACAAGCAAAGATATTCCTGACGCTGATTACGTCAGCGGTCACAGGACTGCTTTGATTGGCTCACCAACAGGAGTGAGAACTACACTTGTAAACAATAACATGTGACTAACCATATAATTGTGCTTAAGTTGGTAAAATAAATAGGCTTATTAACTCTCAAATGTGAAGAAAAATGTTTTGCATATTGGCAATACCTCCAATCAAAGTACAGAAATCACTGTCAGGCAAACTGAGATACCATCAACAAAACTATCTCAAAACTACAAATTTGCTCATTTTTTTACTTAGCATATTTTCTTTCACTTGCAGTCTTTAAGACATTTTAATACCTTTATACGGTGAACCATTTTGATGATGTGTTAAACACAATGTGAACCACAGTTCTAGAAACCATTTTGGAGAAATGTCCCAGACAAGCAGAGGAACTTAATAAACACAGAGGCCCAGCAACCTCTGTCAGAAGGACCATAAAACACCAGATGTTCCCCTCACAGCAGGACTTTAACCTCATCAGAGTGTGATGTCAAACATCTGGACTGTAATCTTACTGTATGTCTCAATCACCAACATCTCCTGTTCTCACACGCTGCCACTGGCCCTGCAGTCCTGCTTTTCTGTATTATGATTCTCATAACTTGCAGAAATAGCTGCATTTAAGTTTGCTAATGGATTCATCTCATGATGACAGTGACTCATCACACAAGTCAAAACTCAAGACTGCTCTAGAAAACTGGCGGCATGCAGGATGGAGCCGGGCTCTTCATGACGTCACTGACCTGCCTGTGTGGATTTCCTGCGAGCTTTCTTCAGGTCCTCCTCGATCTTGCTGCTCAGTTTCATCTCCAGCTGCTGAGTTTTGAACTCGAGATCTTTCTGACGATCTGTGAGAGCTTTTCGTGCCTTTGAGTGTGTAAGAATAAGAGATGAGATTAGCATGATGTCTTCTAGGCATTTAATTCACTCCACACCCAAAGTTCAATCAGGAAGAACCTACTGAACAACATCTGCAGCATGTTGTGATCCAGAAACGTCAGAATAAAACGTCATTTCTAGAATGTTGGATGTGGATAATCAAGAAGCTTATGCGTTTATTTATTTCTAATAATAAATTAACCCCAACAATTCAAATGTACCTTTTATAGTTACATAGATTTGAACTATCAAATCATTAACAAGCGTCAATCTTTCAAAAGCTGCTGTTCCTCAACTTCCTTTGTGTTCCACAGAAGAAAGATCACGTGTTGGCAAAACAGGAGCACAAGTCAATGACAGTTTTTAATTTTTTGGAAATCATTTGAAGAGCAGCTCAAATGTTCTGTTTGTTCAGTCTATACGAGTAAATTCTCAATGAGAACATTATCAGTGTGAAGGTCATGAGACTATTTATAGAAGCCCAGTGGACTCTAGAGACAGGAAATGGTCACGGCTTCAGAAAACTCGCTGGACTTTTAATAATGCATGAGAAAAATCCCTGTACTTTTAGAAGAGCAGATGCGGGCAGCACTGACCGGACCGGCTACACTACAGAAGACTAAATATGACCACATATAAAGACAGAGATATAAACAGTGAAAACCTTTCTGATATTGTATATAGACACTTAATCTCGATCGATCTATAGAATCATTACTTCACCTTCTCTACAGCTGAGTATCGACTGGCCAGCTGCTTCCTGAGATCAGCCATGTGGTGGTCAAATTTCTTCATGTCTTTTTTGAAGTTTTCTCGAAATGTCAGGAGAGGTTTCTCCACCTCGCTCTGAAGCTAAAGAGCAGAAAAACAAAATGTATCCTGTAGCTAAGTTTGGACAGGATGGTGCTTGCAGCGTAAAGCTTGTGGGTTCAGTTCTTGAGAACTGATTAAAAATACACTTCTTAAATGCAGTGCAAGTCATTTGGATAAAAGTGTCTACCAAATGCATGCTAGTTAAACACTTAAAACAGCTGGTTAAGGGTAGGGGTCAGTGGAGGGTGTGCAACACTACCTAAATGTATTGATGTAAGTATGAATGCATGAGGAGCTCAAAGCAGCCAGTGTGTGTCATCTGCTCAGCTAGCCTCTGGGCAGCTCGTTACACAATGGCAACATGCACAGGGCTCTGAATTAAATATTACAACACTCAGTGTTTGAAAGCAATTCTGCATGTTGCTGTAGCATCTGGTAAAGTTAAGAAGAGTGTACTTGGATAAACAACATTTCAAGAGTAAACATAAAATCATGGACTCAACACTAAAAGACCTCAGAGTTCCTCAGAGCTGTTATCAATGTATAATGTGAGGTCTGTTCTGAGCTGCTGCAACTTTGTACCTTGGAGGAGAACTTAAGATGAACTTCGGCCTCATCTGCCAGGCTTTTCTTCAGCTGAGCCCAAGCTTCTCCAAGTGTGCTGAGAGGAGATAAGAGAGGAGAGGTTCAGAGCATGTAATGGTTTTGAAAAGGTTTACTGACCGTTGGCAAGATGCTGACCTCCATCAGATATTGTACAACGTTTGGAGAGTTCAGAATCTAAGCAATATGGGTTATATTTGAATTGTACCGTCTACTTGAAAGCAGTGGGAATATGAATGTGTAGATCATCTGCCCGTGAAGGCTGCTGCCAGTGTTAGGCACTTCATCTGAGAAGATCAACATTGACTAGCTCATTCCAGAAATGTTTTGGATGTTTTCTCAAAAGAATTTCAAGCTGAGCCAATAGCGGCCCTGCAGAGAAAAACCTTTTCTTGTGCTTCAGTGTGCCGATTCAAAAGAGCACTTTGAAGAGAATGTGTAGAATCTGATAATGTCCCACATTCTGTTACAGAAAGTTTCCAGAAGTGCAGCTGACCTGAACCTCTGATGAGAAGTAAAACTTCAGCTGAGTCATAACTACAAGACTGAATAGCTGTAATACCACTTTTCAAAATACTAATAGTTATTACTTCCTCTAATGTTGTTATTCTTTTAATCTTTATTTCCTTAATCTTAATGTTTCTATTATTTTACTTCTATTTTAAAATAAACCATTTTTTTCTTGCAAACTGTGAAGAACCATAGCCATAAATTGAACCAGTATGTCCCACGTGAGCACCCAAGCCCAATATCTGGACCACTACACCACAGCGCTATCAAAGTGACCATGTGAATGAGCATTTGGAAATATACCCAGCTGTAAACATTAAACATTGCATTGAAGGACATGATGAGGTACCAGAGGTCAGTCATGGCATGTCAAAAATTCTCTGCCAAAAGGTCACAGCCTGCAATTCTGTAACAATGATTTCTACATGGCAGCCAGACAAATGGTAAATTCAAGAGGTTCTGAACACAGATGTGGAAGCTCGTCAAAAAAACAATGGTCATTACAAGCCACAATACAACAGGGGCTGAGATCCAGAATAATGGCAGGATTGTGCTGTGGGTCTTTGGCAGGGTGGGCGACTCTGTGACATGCTCAACATTGTCTGAAACAATTAACCTTCTCTTCCAGACTTGCTCAGCAGCTGAAAAAGTCGAGTGATATCTTGATACTACAGCGTGCAGCATGATAATTCTGCAAACCATTAAAGACTGCAGAAAGCCTGTCTTTCATTTACAAGATAAGAGATTTTCTGCTTGATCTCAATGACCAGACAGAATGTAAGACATGTCTGAAACATTGAAGCCTTGAATGTTAAACTTTAAAAGAGTGCGGAATATCTAGATAATATAGCATTAATACAAACCAAACCAGATATGATGATTCTCTTACTATACTATGAAGTTTACAAGCCTGGAACCCTGTGTGCACCAATCAGCATTCAGAACCAGAAGCGTCCACTTATTACGCAGTACATTCTTCTGAAGCTCTGTCATGACACTTGATGACATTTGAGTTTGTGCAGAAGACAGAATCGTTTCTTCTGCTGCTATTTCTGACGGTGTCTTCCTGCAGATGTTCTCTGAGGACACTCACCCCTCCTCCTGTGCAGCCAGTGAGATCTGAGAGAGCTTTGACAGATTTCTGGCATATTCCTCTTCAATCTTGATTCTACAGACAGAAAATAAAACTATCAACGTTGTGTTAAGCGAGTTAAAATATGCAGCGCTTCATTTCAGGGACGCGTGTAAAGATGCTTCAGTGATGAGGCCAAAGCACAGATGTTGTGTCCTGACTTTTACACACAAAGGTCATTTCCTTCCCAGACTGAGAGCAAACGTTTTTCCTCAGGGAAACTTACACACATTACTGTTAAAGTTCATCGAGTCTAAACCTCTCTGCAAACACACCTAAATAAAACACTAACATATTTAAAAGGTGTAATCAAGACCTAATTTGATTTAATATGACAGCATGACAGAACTAAGCAAGCAACAAAATACAAGAACAATCATTAAATCAGCTCACAAATAAATAGTTAGCAGGATTTTGTTTATAGAAATACATGAGACAGGAAATGAGCTTCAGGAAGTTGCATGTGCAGTGTTATGTTTTAGTCAAGGCAACATTAATATCTCTCATATCAGTATATTGTGAAACTGTACCATACATCTTGCAAAACAACCATAGTTTACTATAGTATTTGTAGTACAACCATAGCAACCACACATAAACCATGAGTGGCTTATCAATGTTAAATCAGTGTAACTTTGGTTTTTATAAAATTAACTGATCTCTGCTTTGAGAAATAGAGGCCTAAAGAACTATAACATCACCAGCAATGGTGTAAAAACACCCTAGATTCATTTAGAATAAACCAGTATTTAGTGTTATAATAAAACCATTATCAATTTTCATAATGGCATCATTAAACAAAATCCAGGCTTGCCTTTTAAAAGAATCCAGAAACGGAAATCATAACTATTACCACATTTATTTCAGCAACCTAATTCCACTGAGAACAGACAGCTGTGTATTTATTGTTGATTTCAGACTGTCAGATTTCAGAGCTGTTGTGAGATGTCACAACAAGTTTACCTCTCCCGCACAAACTCTGCCATCTCTTTCTGCATCTGTTTTCCCTTCAGTTGTTTTTGCAGTAAAACTTCAAATCCTGAGATGGTGGCGTTTCCCTGTGGGTCCTTTTTGTCTGCCTGGATCAACAGACAAAACACACGAGACGATTCATGTTCACAGAACCGTGCTAAGGTGGCAGATTTGTTCAAAATAAATATTTTGTCATTCTCAAATCAAGGCAGTCACTGGCCCTCCAAAACGATGACCATCAGACCAGAAAAATCTGTTTATTACAGACGCTTGATTAATATAAGTATTCAGTTAAATATTAGGAAAGTGTTTTAACTTTGAGCAGATAAACACTCAGGAGCTGTTTGTGACTTGAGATGCAGCCTCACATCTTTGCGGTTTCATTGTGGTTCTCCGTAAGTTCTGCCTTACCCAAAAATAATCACAGTAGCTCCACTCATCTGGTTTGAGCAGCTGCTGTTCAGACATGTGCAGAGGAAGAGGGAATGTCACACAGTTGATCTACAGACAGAGAGAGAGAGGAATCACCCAGAACATCAGCTCACAGCAGGATATGGAAGAACAGTACAGTGTGCCAGAGAATTTCAGCCCTCAACAAAAGAACTTGAAGGATTTAATAAACTTATTCAGAAGTGAAGAGTAAATGAAGTGACAACTTTCAAAACATTTAACTTTATTATTTATAATGTCACTTTCAGGCAAGTCTAGATGTCCCCTTGTTTACTCTGTGACAAGAGGAATGCCTTTATAAAAGACTGATTCTCTGACATGATAAAGATGCCAGCAGACTGGCAACAAGCTGTGCGTCACATTACAAACACAGTCTTGAGACAAGCCAGTAAATGTTGACTATGAGCTTAATTCCAGTATAAAAACATGTACTGCTCAACTGCACAATCATACAGTAACGGTTAACAATTCTAACATTACAATTCATGCTACAAATATAAATTTAGCAATTAGGTATCAATTCTGTGGATATGATTGTTGACATCAGCCAAAATAAAGTCAATTCAGACAGTTTGTTTTTGGCTGTTAGTAATAATTCTAGTTTTAACTTCATATGAGGGTTTATTATTTAAACTCAACAACCAAGGCAATAAATGTCATGTTATTTTAATAAAGGGTCACTGTGTGATCAGATTAAATAAGCAGTGACTGTTAGCAACAGTCTTTCAGAAAAACATCTGTTCAGCAATTAGAACGCAGCATGTAGCACAACCAGCTGCTTTTAGACTTTAAACGAAGAAAACACGAGGACGTCTGTAGTCAATGTGACACTTACTGGTGCTAGTATGCATGAAGTGACTAGTACAAGAACACTACTTCAAAATTAGATGCCTCTGACAGCTTTGCTTTTTGACTAGCACACACTTGGAGCCAGACCAAACACATGCTCTTAAACCATTACCTGTTAGTTCTGGAACATTGTTTCTGACAGCCAATCAGATTGTAGGGTTTGGTTTAGTACTGTTGCTATTATTCTCCTTTATTTAGGGGTAGGTTATGGTAAGAGTAAAGTTTAAACTGGGTTATGACTTCATTTCTTTGAAGAATTGGTGTTCCAGGACCAACAGATGATGTTGACTTTTGAATATGGCGTATTTAGCAAAATCAGGTCAGCACAATACAAATGCATTTTTAATTCAACAAACTGTAAATTTCTTTGAAGCAAAACTGTGTAGGATTTTAAGTATAAAATGATCATAAAAAAATTATCTTATGATTTTCATGCATTTTTGATGAAACAAAATATGAATAACCAAAAATATATTTTCTGAAACAAATCGTCTTATACAATTTTGCTTCAAGTAAATTTATTTTATTTTTATCTCTTTGGCAGTACCCCACAAGTATTTTTTGCAGTATGCCACTTCTCATTTTAGCATTTTCCATCTGTTTCCTAAAGCACAACAAACAGCCCTGCTTGATATATCTGAAATTAAAAATGAGTGCAGACATTGTCACACTAGAGGAATGTGTCATGCTGACTTGTGGAATGGTGGCAGAGAGAGAAACATCTCTTTCGTTTAAATGTGCTGTCAGCAACATCCTCATAAGAACACTCAACTCTAAGTTACCCAATATTTTAATACTGCCCAGCATTCATGTTATGCTGAATGAGGAAATGGCACAGAACTGGCCTCATATTGCAACTCTTGTCTCACTTCTGGTTTGTGATGTTCCTCTACAACTTCTACAAACTGGATTTTTCTAAATACACAAAATAATGTGCATTCATTTCTTTCACAATCATGAGAAGTTCCCCAGGATCACAAATCCTTCTGTGAGAAACACTGTCTACAGCAGAAGCAGTGTACTTGAGCAGATGCTGGAGTTTGATCAGGCTGAAGGTGGATGAGAAGATTCAGATAATGAGATGTTTTTGCATTAATTGTGGTGAAGGTAAAGTGTGACGGGTGAAAGGGTGAGATGATGAAGCAAACACAGGCTGTCTGTGACCAGACGTCTGCATCAGTGTTGCATGATGGGAACTATCAGCTCTTCATGTCAGCACAAAAAAACAGAATGAAAGGAAGTTCTCTCCGGTGGCAATGCGTGATTCAGTGATGTGGGCTTTGTGACGCACTGAAGACTTTACTAGCCTGAGAAATTTAGGTTAGCCTCATCAGCTTTCAGCATAAGAAAATGAGAGAAAGAGAGAAGCAAGTTTGTTTGGACAAATGGTATAATCCCCATCCAGAAGTAATGCCAAGCTGTTGTCCACACAATCAACTGTAAACAAGTTTATGTTAGAAGCATTAACTAACCAATGATTAACCAAGAAACTATCAAACTTATGTTGATGTAGACAGTGAACATTATTTCCACTTACTGCAACATGTCTTTGATCATACAGTGTATCTGACTGTAAGAGTTTTATTGTTATCTTATGTGTACTACCTGATAAGCTGTGAATGGCTCTTTGTGTGATAACCACCGAGTCAATGACTCATGGAAGTTTGAGTCTGGACAATATGTCTAGCCAGGTTTTGCAATCATATAATAAAGTTTTATCCTCACACAGATTGTTTATTCAAGAGTTGAGTCAGTAAGTTTAGAAGTTTATAATGATCAGTGGTGTTCTAGAAGATTAAAATTCCCCATTATAATGTAAACACATGTGCGTGGCTTGATCATCAATAACCCCCTTAAATGTCTCCATAGGCATCTAATTATGCCCATTACATGTAACCCTCTTGACTTCAGCTACGGTGAGCAGTCAGGTGTTTGTTTGCTCAAAACACTGAAAGTCTCTCTCACAATGTGCTTTTCCCACTGCAGCATTCATTAATCTATGGCACTGCCCCTGTTGCCATGGTAACTGAGAATGTGGCGTCTGTTTCCTCTCCACGCCGTGGCTCTGTTGCGCATCGCTCTGAAGCTACAGAGACAAAGAAAATGAAAGAAAAGACTCGTGGTCCTGTCACGGCTCAGAGCCAATCACAGCTCAGAGCCTCTCTTTCACCTCACAGGATGTTATTTCATCAGTAAGGTATAATGCTGTCACAGAATACAGGACACACAGGTATCTGCTACTGCCCCAACAAACATCTGTTTGTGTTGCTTAACACAGACTGCAACTAAGAAAATGACCTGATCTCAGACATGGACTTCCTGTGGAAAGAACTTTTATCTACATTCTTAAAAGCGTCTTCACTATGATGCCATAGGAAACCAACAATGGTTCTTTTAATAACCCATTCAGGTAAAGGTTATTAAAAAACATTTCTGTATATTTTTACAGTCAAACTTCCACTTACATCTGTAGAACCTTTTAAAAAAGGTTATTTGTAAAGGTTCTTTATGGAACATACAGTCAAACATGGTTCTTCCATGACACTGAAGCACTGTTTTTAGGAGTGTACCCTGTGCTGTTGTACGGTCCTGTACTCACAGTTACTGTGGTGTCCCGCTCCGGTTTCCTGGTGGGCGAGGTGGACCCGGGACTCTGAGGAAACACAAACCCAGTGTCAGATCTTCGCTCCCCGTCAGACATGTCTGTGTGTGTTGACAGTGTTACAGTGTGGCTCTTGCTGGTGTATTTGTTGTTGCGTGAGTTTGGGAGGGGGTGCCACATATGTTTGTTTGTGTGATGCGAGTTGCTACACTATACAAGTGGTGCCCCCACCCTGAGGTATTCAGGGGTGAAGTAAGACAGGAAAAGAGAGTGGGTGGTGAGAGAGCAGACAGAAAAGCCCGTCTGTGTTGTTGAAATGTTCAGCTGTAGAGCAGATCTCATACTATGAGACTATATCTGCTGCACCTACAGAAAATGCTCTTTATATGCAGTTTTAATCTGAAGATTAACTAATACTACAAAACTACTACAGTTTTGTGTTCTCAACTAGTTCTGCTTTCGCATCCAGATCCTAAATTGGACATCAAGTTATGTCACCTCGACACACCCACCAGTTGACCACAACTATAATCCATCTAAACCAAATAGATTTAAGTCACTAGTGAATCCGTAAGTAATATTTAACTCTTTCATGCAAACCTAAACTTAGACGTTGAGTGAATCAACCTGATCTTTAATGTCAGGGGTAGCGGATTAAAAAGGAGAGTACTTACAGAGACTGAAAGTAAAGCTCAAAGTGTCTGGTTTGGAATTTAGATGAGACTAGAGCAGAAGATCAGACCACATCTGAGAACTCCTCCTTACCGGTTGTTCTGTGCTTGACTTTCGAATGAGAACATGTGACTGTTCAGTCTGATGCAACGGGCTACCGTTGCCATGAAATCCATTCACTGTAAAAAAAAAAGAGATAGGGAGAGATCATAATCTTATCCTCATTCATTGATTACATCTCATTTAATATAATAAGACTCTATAATAAGAATTATCATTTAATAAAACATTTGTTATGTTTTCTCTAACAAATCGTAATCAGTGTTTGTGACTTACTAAATGAATGCATGTTTATTTCCTATGACATTTATCAAAATATACACTGTACCAACACAGCTGTACATTGAACACAAATGAAGCCGTCTGGTCATATTGTGACAAACAGATTATTTGTCTCAGACTAATTGCACTTGTTATTTACTGAATTTTTCTACTGAAAACCATTTAACATGTGACAGTGTCATTTACATCAAACCTGAAACAATCTATTATACGCAGTCTTTCTGCTTAAAGCCTCATTACCCTTTCACTTTAATTATAAGACAAACATGCAGAATATTCCTGAGGAAAATTCAGCTTTTGTGCTTCAAAGGAAAAATTCATTCAGGTTGAAGAACATGAAGGGAAGTCGATGATAACAGAATTTATGTTGAACTGTTCCTCTAATACCCCCATCAGCAAGCAAACAGAAAAACATTCAAAGATGTTGATTTTCAATTAAATAAATGAAAACTGAAAAACATCACGACACTACAATATTTCAGATTTCCCAGCCTTTCTAATGCTTTCTCAGCACCTCCATTTACTCAGTCCAATTTAAACACTGTGACTTTATTTCTAGACCTGCAACAAAACTCTGATTGTCTGCAGGTGATAACACACAACACGATTCTGCTGCATCGAGGCAGCTAATGCGAAACATCAGGCCAAAAACCCCTTTGCTTAAACTTATGACTCTAAGCTTCCTCTAATACCTATGTTAGTAATCAAACATTCAACAATGTTTAAATTAGTCACTGTAACCTTCAATACAGTGATCTTATTTTAAAGCATTTACATAAACACTGTTCTTTAAGCATGTACAGTTCTTGTATCTTATATTGCTTTCAGCAGCACAGAGATCATTGTGAGTGAAGATTTTACGCAGGGCTTATGCTGAAATGTCTACTGTTTCCTTCCTCAGTCCGATGACACTCATCTTTCTTGAGTCTTAATTCTCTTTCTGCTGGTAGACATTGTAAAATTTCGATCGCCGGTGCAGATGTAATGTAGAAGAGCATTAAACAGAGAATAATGGGGCTCGGAGCGGAGGACAAGACAGTAAATGCTCAGGAAGCATTTGTTGATAAATTTCAGAGAAAACCATTTCAGTCAAACGTTGAACCTAAAACTGATCTGTGTTTCTCACCATCAAACTCCCCAGCAGTGAAAGTTACATTTTGCTAGTTCTTTTGCTGTTTTGAGAACAGTAGTTGAGAACTACTTTGTAGTGGTGTACCACATATATTAAGCAGTGGCAAACCACAAAAAGACACAAAAAAGCCACTTAATTTTGTGGCTTTTTGTCATGTTAAAAATATTTTAAATCAGTAAAAAAAATTTAACAATGACAAACACTTATCTTGAAGCACAGATTAAAGAATGAAGCTCTGTTCTAAAATCTTCCTTTCTAATAACAGGAAGTAGTTTATCTAGAGACAGCAGCTTCTAGATAAGCAAATCTGAGCATAAATTCATTGGCTCATAAGCAGTGACGTGGCTGTGGCTGTCCTGTATGCCTAAACTCAGGGATGAATCATTAACTTGACTGAAACTAACAGTCACTTCACAGACAGATGACACACAGCTTAACCCACATTTCTTCATGTCAATCTGTTTTGTGATGATTCTTTTAAACAGCATGTAAATCATTTCTTATCTGTCCTACAAATGACCACAGACATGTTGTAAGCACTGTCTTTGCTCTACCAACGGTGCTGTAAACAACAGACATTCTGCTAAATCAACAAATCACAGACATGACTGACAAATGTGCATAATTAACAGCCAAACAGCCTTTTCTGATTGGTTAAAAAAGGGAAGGCCACACCCAGGACTGTACTGCTTTGTTTTTGTTGCAAGTGTATCACAAGACTCAGGTGTGATATCAGAATTAGGTATTAAAAACATTTCAGTGGGTCTAAATAACTGCTTACAGTCACTTTGGTAAAAGCATTGAAATAAATAATTTCAGATATCAAATGTATGAGTATTACATATTATCATGAAGGTTCCTGTTATCTAGTGCTAGACCTTCACATGTGACAGTCCATGTGTCTCCAGTGTTTCCAGCTACAGATAAAACTGAAACACAGGAAATCTGTCATCAGAGGCCTCTGTGGAATTCACTGCACCCTGCAGGAGATAAAGCGCCTCTGGCCAAAAGCATTGTGAGAGAAGGCCTTCTATTCTGTTTAGACATATCATCCATATCGTTTCATTTCCCCCGTTTATACTGCTCTGAGAACAGAACTTACTCCTACTGTGCGGTCAAGACATTTTCCAGAAGTTGAACATTAACTATGGAACATCCTCTATGCAGACAGATTTTCAGAGCACTTACCTGTAGGGACAGAATTCTTGTGTTTTACTGGAGTTTGGGGGGTGCCAGGAGCACTGGACGGCTTCTCCCATGTCGTTTCTGAAACAGAGCAAAATCAGACAGTTTTCTGTTAATAACATCATCAGTGTTTTCCCTGTAGGTACCTGTGAAGCTCAATGTAACATCAATCATTTAATGTATCACACAAGGTATTCAATTCTCAAACTCTTCCCAAAATAACAGTTTCCGTAACAATCGACATGGATTAAGTATAAATGGTTTGGGGTGTAATTTCGTTGTTTTGGCCTTGGAACTGTAATTTTGTTTACAGTTAATCAAATCATACATCACTATTGAGTGTGTGCTGTCGATCTGAGCCTGACCTGCAGAAATATTGCAATGAACCTGCATTGCTTCTGTATGATTGTAACACTGTTTCTGGATCTGAGGATTCAGCGTATGAAAGACACAGACGGGTGAGGGGACTTAAAATACTGTTGCACATTATTTACAGTTGCGTGCTTTGTAGTACCTTAGTTTTATTGTGTTGTAGCATGCAAATGCATAATATAATGCAGATAAAAGTGCAGATAAAATGCAAATGCCGTATAGAAGATGGTGTATAAATAAATATTCAATCGAGTTATATATAATTACTGTATGAGTCTAATCAAGTAATGCACAAATACTTTTTCACAAGCAAGACTTTGAGTACTACACAGGGGTGTGTTGTGTGTTTGGTCTGTACAGAAGTGCTGAAGACATCAGTTCAGCTCAAATGACATGGCTGGAGGAAAGATCTGGCAGACAGACATTTCATTTGGACATGATGGAGAATGCAATCAGAGAAAATGACTTAAATTAGTAACGCAAACACAATTTCATGCATTTATGCACATTATGTTTTCCTCTCATAAACATCAATGAAGTTCTGTTTTCTTCCTCTGATACCTCTGATTAGATTAATTGCCTTCAATAATACAAAACCACATTCAAATGCTAATATTGCTTAAATATGTTTTTTCATATTGATCTCAGAAAATCAGAGAATCCTGAAGTAAGTTTGAAAACAGCTTGACAAACATCCGATTGTTTCTGGTTCAGCTCTAGGACTAAAACAGAAGAACTGGTTACCAAGCAACAGACATCTGGGAACCTGATTAGTCTAATTATTTACTTCAAACAAACCCTGAGTGGTTGTATTGTTGTACTTTGTGCTCATCAGCGAGTGATCTTCTAGCCAAAATGGGACAATCCCATGCTTTTCCAATCTGTGATGAGCTTTGTGGTCTGGACATTGTGAGCAAAGAATAATAGCCTAGTTTTGTGTTCATCTTTAATTTACCACCATCTGTATTGTCTCATACTTTGAGGGCTGCAAAAAATTAAACCATATGTGATCTTAATAACTGTGGTGTGAGTTTGGGGCGGTGCTACCTTTTCTGACCAATGGCACAATGTTTGGGAAATGTCATTATTTTTGCAGAAATTACATACACCCTGTATTTTTTTTTAAACAGACACTTATATCTCGATGATTTTGCATGTATTGTCCAAGAATTTCCTAAAAACAAAACTTTATTTAAACAAACTATTTTTACTCTGCAGGCTGGTCCACACTAGTAGTCGTTTACTTATTTATGATGTGTATGACCAGCAGAACACACACACAAGCCACATGACATCTGTGAAGAGGAAGGAAACCACGCAACACAGCAACCCAGAGACAGCGTTCCCCCACACACGCGTTACCATGGAGATCACTCAACATAACAACCCTCTGTTTAAACACCATGAACTTCAACACAAAACACCCGCTGAAAACATGACCAACTTCAAATCAAACACAAAACAAGAACCTTTAAAGAGTCTTACGACATTTAATACTTCGTATTTGTGATTGAGAAAGAAATATGTCCCATGTTAATAATGTCTGAATAATTATTAAACAGGTCTAAGTGGGTTTGGAAGGCTAGACTAAACAGCAGACACGTTTCAGTGCATTCCAGCAACTGTTACTCACGGCCACGTATGCTGACGTAACTGGTTAGTGAAGACATTTGTTTTCTTGCTTCACTAGCTTTAACAGCTTAGCTAGGGAATGAGGGGCAAATATTGCTTTAACTACCTAGTTTGAAGGTGGAGTTGAGGCATGTTTTTAGATGCCAGTGGAAACCATGGAAATGCTTGTAATGGAAACCATAAGTCTAAAAATTAATTATCTAGACGCTTCTAAAGTTAAAGGTTATTTATTAAATGTCACAAGAACTAAATCTTCCAGTCCCTAAATCTTAATCTTAAGTGTTTAGTTACAGCAGTCATTCAGTAACTGTATGTGTTTTAAATTATGTGCCTGTTTAAGATATTGACATGAAATGAAGAATGTTTTTAGTTTAGATCTTTGTATCTTTATATATGCTGCTGGGGGGCTTGAATGGTTGTTAGGGCCTTGCTCGGCTGGGGGGAAAACACTTCCATGTCTCTGATTTTCTGTCCTCCAGATATGACTTCTTCACTCCCTAAACCAAAGTCTATGGAATATTTTCACCTGTCCAAAAATATGGTACTAGTACACAAATAGTACACCACTCCTGATCACGCTGCATGTGTTCAGATATGAAGATGAGATAGTGGCCAAGCTTAATATTCAGGGTTAGATTTGTTTAATCACTAAATAAGATCAAGGTTGGTTGGGGGGATTACAACAGGAAGACCTAACAACCACTACAATAACAGTGAAGTTTATCACAGCATCACAAGAATAGAGCCAAATCTGCACACTGTGAGAACTTCAACTGCATGTGCAGAATGTGAGAAAGGGCTCAGACACTTTAAAGCGGTCAGCGAAGAAACACAGATATGAGAGGAACAGCTTCGCAAACAATTTCTTCAATCTGAACAGCCTTTTGTGGTCATTTACAGAATGCATAATCACGTCTTCAGGACGGGCGAGAGCGCATGGCATTGTGGGAAGACTGATAGCTCTGGATAAGTACAATGCTGATTGTTTGGACACAATGGAAAGAGAAGTGGGGATATCTGTACTGAGCTTCTGGTTCATTCACACCAGGCTGTGCCAGTCTGACATGGCAGCATCGCTCTGAGACCTTCAACTGAAGAAGAGCTTTTGTTCAGACTGCGTTTCTAATGACACATTATCATCAACTACAGGAACCAAACTGACTGATCTCGTACATTGTTGCACTATGGTGTAATATAAAGAAAATACCATAATTTCATAGTATAACTCTTCATTTAAAATCTAACACAGTTTTGTGAATATAACAGCACTGAGAGGGTCTTACCATTGCTGATGGTGTTGACGTAGTATTTCCGCCCCTGTGGAGACATGTAGGATTTCCAGTCTTTGGGCAACGGCTCATCAAGAGGAAACATTGATGCAATTCTCTATGACACAATGGAAAATAATATTACAATCATATGTACATTTTAAAGGGTGTTTGCATTGGGGAAAAAAATGTTCAGTGCTAAAATATACAGTCACTCCCTTTCCAATGACACACTTTCTCAAAACAGTTGTTTGGGATTTAAATACAGGACACTTAAGTCAGATATGTTCTTGCTGTATTCAGATGCTGTTCTTGAAAAGTGTGCTATATGCTTTAAAATAAACTTTATATTTTGTTATCTGATATGACATTCATATATTTAGTGTACTGCACAAATACTGTTTGAGCTACTGTACATAGACCTTCATTATCATCATTTCTGATGATGTCACACATACATTCTGATTATGTCCCTTTTATGTGCAG
>JAZGTK010009621.1:0-17116 GCA_036877625.1 Ambastaia sidthimunki | reverse complement strand
ACACACACACACACACACACACACACACACACACACATACATCTACTAATACATATAGCATATATCATTTATAATCATTAAAACCATTATTTTGACACAGTTTGCAGAGTAGGTTACAGTTTTCTGCTTGGTATTATGTTTTTAAACCATGCTGTGGATATTCCACTGTATAAATGGTATAACATTATCTCCACCAGTTGACACATATCTACTGTTACATAATATATTCAGTCATATCGCCCAGCCCTACGCTCCAGCCAGTAATACTCGCTCCCAACTGCTTGCAGAGCAAGTCAGCATTCTCCTGCTTAGCTCAGACAGGGTTTTAGACATAGTTGAGTTTGAGCTCTCTTCTCTATTTCTTGGCGTGTGATGGAGCCGTTCCCTCCGGAGGCCGACTAACAAGAGCGTGAGAGAGAACGACACAAATTCATCCCGGCTTTGGATGGAGAACGTGGTTATGACAGAGTTCTGTCAATTTGTGCTGCCAGTCACCGAGGGCGAAGCTATGCCTCTCTTTCACTCGCTCTCTCTCTCCATTGCTCTCCGCATCCCAGATTTCTCCTCCTCCCCAGCTCGAAAACCCTCTGCCAGCCCTCCAGGGAGCAGCTGAGCCCCTGTGCTGTAGCTCCCTCAATCTCCGCCATCTCTCTTTCTCTCTCTCTCTCTTTCTCTCTCTCTCTCTCTCTCTTTCCCTCAACAGGCTTCAAACAACTCTCAGCTACCCTTTTGTTTGTCTCTTCCCTCTGCAAGGCCATTCGGGAGATTTTCGCAACTTCCAGCTTGCCAAAACTCTCGGGAAGCATCAACGCTGTGTATAGCTGAGTGGGAAAGGGGGTGAAAGTTTGGAGGGGAGTGAGGGATCATGGGAAGACAGGCAGCGTGAGGAGACATGAGGTGTGGAGGCGGAATGCAGTTTGGAAGCGTTCTGCCGATGAACAGTGAGGAAAGTTGCAGTGTCTGTGGGTAGTTTGCAGCATTTTTTTCCTCACAGAACGCTTCTCATTACTGTGTGTGTGTGTGTGTGTGTGTGTGTGTAAGCAAGTGGGTGGATTCTCCAGAACAGGCAGGGGCCTCCAAGGTTCACTACACTGAAAAGACAGAAGAAGCAACTGAGACACACAAGCAGATGTGAAGCCTAACATAATTAGGCTACATGGAATCTTCAATAGACTCTGACTTAAATTTGGCCACTCACTCTTAAGCCCGAGCAACAGCAGTGATCTCTTGCTGTCTTAATTTATTTGCACTAGCTCATTCATTTTCTGTGGAGAGCATGTCTTATCTACCCATGCATAACATTTGGCTATGGTGTTCTATATACCCATGTTACGTGCATTCAGCTTTTAACTATTTTAACTAACAAAACAACCTTCATTAGACATTAGATGTATTGGACATAATGTTTTCTTTTTATTTATATCCTAATACATTACTTA
The DNA here is from genome assembly GCA_036877625.1 of Ambastaia sidthimunki. Lineage (NCBI taxonomy): Eukaryota > Metazoa > Chordata > Actinopteri > Cypriniformes > Botiidae > Ambastaia > Ambastaia sidthimunki. The sequence goes on along the minus strand of JAZGTK010009621.1, from coordinate 15,677 downwards.
CTTTTCTATGTTTATTGTAATATATTCACTAACAAATATAATGAGCACCTCGCATCACCCACGCTGGCCTATGCATGTCACTATATCTACAATGAAACTAGATTGCTTACCATTAATCAAATAAGCTTATGCACGAATACAATATATATACAGGGGTTTACATTTACTTGTCTGATTTTATCCAAAGCATTGCATTATCCACCTTTGCATTGCATTTAAGGTATATATTTTGCCACAATGTGCATTACCAGGGAATTGAACTCATGACCTCGGTGTTGCTAACGTGATGCTCTACACTTGTGGTACAGGAAAGCTGCGCTACTGGGTCTGAAATTGTTGCATGCAAATAACTTCCACTGTTCATGGAAAATGAATTCTCCTAATTAAAATCACACACACCAACAAGCAATTTTATGATGCTAAATGTCTCACCTAAATGTCTCAGAAGGCAAATGACACCACTATAGAAATGGATCTACGATGGCCATTATGTATCTAGGCAAATAACATGCTCCAGCAATCTGAGATCAATACAGTGTTAATATGAAAACAGTCAGCCAATTGGAAACACACGGATGAAAATCTCATCTCCATAATTGTTGTGTCGAAGAAAGTAATGCATATTATAAAATATAGCAGCATTACTTGCCTCTTCCACTGTAGATCACTCTGACCAGCCTCCGCATCTTCACAGCACTGCAACACATAGATGCATTATTGCAATTAAGGCTTTACATGGCAGTTTTACACAGGCTTTGACAATGCTGCAATTAGTTCAGTGTACACGTGTGATATACACCCCAGTGCTAAAGAAAACAGATTGAGCTTTGATCAAGACTGTAGGCCACAAATTCTACAACGCTATCATGTCAAAACAAGACATAGTGCTTTCATATCCCAGAATTCTTTGCCCACATAGCTGTTGGATACCTCTGCTTCAATCTCCTAAGCGTGCGTGAATGTTTTAAATAAGCCCTCATTAGCTAACAGTGGCAGGTTGCTCCATGCAGACAGAAACGGCCGATCTCCTCATGACTGACCTGCATGCACCAGAATTGTAAGATAAAACCAGCAAAGAAGCCTTGATTCTCTTTCCCTAGAATGATTTTCTAAAGCCTCAGCATGTACTGATAGGACACAGACATTTTTAATATGGGTTTGAGGCCAAAAGGAACTGACTGTGGCAAAGCTTTTGACCATCTTGCTGAGGATATTATCTGAACACTTGAAAGTGTTTTTTCTGCCCCCTTCACAGGTCATTAAATGCACTTTTTCCCTAGACAGCCTCAAAGCAAGAAGAGTGTTTAACCACAGGAACATTGTTCTCACAGTGGCCCGAAACCTTCATTTTTGCAGAGTTCGATGGGCATCCACAGACAGATAACAATCTGACATTTTAAGGACGCAACGAACCAACCAAAGAATTCCCCACTGTCGCATGGGTGACGCTTAAAATCTTGGTGTCTTGGCTTTAATTAGGGTCTATGAATGGCCGGCGTAATTAGGCTGAACCAGTGACTGGTCTTGTAACAATGTGCTCTGCGACAGACCTTTGAAGATTGTTACAACTTAACCTGTGTACAGACATGCACACGCTCTCGTTCTGTGCTGTTGACACAAAGGGCAGGATTTGAGAGATGTGACATTTAAAAACGAACAGCAGAGTACTAAGCCTGGATCGTTAACCTCCAAATCAATTAAACATCTCACTGTTCAGTATGTGAGCAGAACTTGTTTGTTCATATGAAGATATGTGTGAAGCCTTTAAATGACACCTAGTCAAAATAAATACTGTATTTATATGAAGTATAATTCTATGCTTATTTACTGTCATGCACACTTCCGCATTTTTAAATTAGGACCAATCGCAAGGCATGCAAGATCTTACAGGTGAAATATTCTCAGTGAGTAGCAATTTAAATTTCTGTCTGTTCCTCAGTAAAAGCTATATGGCTATAGAAAACTTGAAATTTATGGAGCATAAGTTGTATGAAATACTTTAAAAGTGCTTATAATCATTTTTGGAGCTCAACAGCACCCATATATTTACTTTAATGTATGGAAAAGGGCAGCATCATCATTCTGTCAAACCTTAAGTATTCTGTGAAGGAAAGTCAATCAGATGGGTTTTATAATGACACGAGAGTGAATAAATGACAGTATTTCCACTTTGGGTGAACTAATCTATTAAGAAAATAGAAATAATTTTAAAAATCTATTTCTGTTTTTCCTGAAGGTTTCCTGCTGGTGAGCCAAAAGCCCAAAATTGAGTTAGAGATAATTCCACAGTCACCTGTTATCTGGATTTGGGCTACTGCTTGTCTATCTGCAATAATTTTAAAAGTCCATCGTGTGGAGGTTTTGCCCTCTGGAGATGATGCTTATTCTTATTCTCCTGCCATCCCTAAAGTACGCCTGGAGCAGGAAGTCATCGGATCCATCAGCTCAACGTTAATTACTGCTACCCCACCACCCAACTCCCAACAGAATGGCAGCAAAAATAATTACCACTGTCACCACGAATCCTCCAGTCCATCACATTAAAGAGATACCTGAGACGCCATTGGTCTTCAAGCCATCCAATCATTTCACCTGGCCTGAAGCAAGGAGGGGGTAGGGCTTGGCATCGCTTCAAGTGACGTTACCATTTGCTTGTGCCAAATGCTCATGTAATTCAATTTCCCATTTTGCTCAAATAGCAAGAACAGCCTCCTCCCAGTCCCATTTGAGGCGCTAATGTATCTTTTGTACGTTGCATTTGTCTTCCTGAATATGCATCCCAGGCCCATTATTTTTGAAGACCACACGTTCCCTTTGTTTTCTAAGTGGCTGCAGTCACATTGAGGCCCCTCTTATCAGCAGCGATTGCCATTTAATATCCGCATGATGGATGGAGAACATTACCATGGATCCCGCCCTCCCTTTTAGCATGGGCATGAGACATGAAGGTATGAATGCAATCAGAGACACGTATCACAGATCTAGGACATTCAGACTCCATTGTGAGCATGACAGTAGCTGTACACAGTAGCTCTCGATGCAAGGAACCACTACCTCCGTGAAGTCCATCTGTGAAAGCAACCAGAATGGAACACTTGCTACTGTTCTAATCCAGCTTTGGCTGAGAAGCAGCGATGACTTTTACGCTCATTGTCTTCCATCCTTCCCTGTTCACAGAGGTTGTCAAGTGTATTGGGTTTCATCGTTTGAATCGGGCAGATTACAGGGAACACCAATTCTGTGGAACACTTGAGAAGGATTATGGGTTGAGGAGCATGTGGTAGGGGGCTCTGGTGGCTCCCTGGATTCTGTGGGACTTGCTAAGCCCTTTAAATCAGCTCTGTTAATCCCTCTTCCGCTCTCCTAGCCGCTGCTTCTTCCTACAACAAACACACACACACACACACACACACACAMACACACACACACACACACACAAAACCGAGGCTTCTTCGTACCCCCAGCGGTTGTCTAAGTGCAGCATTATTTGGTTCTCTAATTATCTCATTTTAGCATTCTCCATTAGCACTACACTAGGGGAACCACCACCAAACCTCAACGCAAGTGTTGACAGCATAGACATAGCATCAGATTGCATTCAAGCTCATCAATATATGCACATGGTGGGACCCTCATGGACACTAAACAGGGGAAAAAACATTATGAATTACTTAGATTTACTTGCTGTTCTACTACTAGCTTTTTCAGTATTGCAACCTCACTATAGAGTATTTCTCTGCTAAATTATATTAAGACATATTTCCTTTACTTTTTCAGGCTTTGAAACTTTCATCCTTTAGCATATGTTGAATAGCTAATTAAAAGCTCCAGACTATTTATCCAAGAAGGATCTTATTAATTATTATAATCTTGCCATCTTATCAATATGGATATTTTTAAGCCAATCACATCAGCCTTAAATGTCATGCCATAGAGATGCAGCAATGATGTCATGCATGCAATGAGCATGCTGATTGGCTGTTGGCGCCACAAGAACGTGCATAATCCCCAACCATTCACTAGCGATTATCATGAGATGTGACACTGAAGGCAACAAACAGGGAAAAATATACACCACGCTTGGTAAAATATTTACTATACTATAATGAAACCTTATCAATATAAATGTTGTTTAAAATAATTGAGCCTGAAAATGTGGTTAATTTTGAATGGCCATCAACTGAAAACAATGCTTTCATGCTGTAGTTAAGACATGTACCAATAAGGACTAACAGGGACATGCTAATTAGCCAAACCTTGAACCATTATCTAAATATCCCATCAAAAACCTTCCTGAGAATTGAATGTATGACCTTCACATGGTAAACACCATGCTTTACCAAATAAGTTACAGAAACACTGCATTTTGAAAGCAGTTCTATGACGCTTAGTTCACATCCCAGAGGAATGCGTTGCTGCATTAACTTATATCTGCAGCATTAATCTCATGTGACAGGACAGCCTGATGAATACGTAAGAAAACATCTGTTTGCCGAGCTGTGAACAAAGAAGTTGCGATGGCTACACCATTTTCCTGCTAATGGAATCCCTTGGCCCAGCGGGCCTACTCACTGGAGCTCTTCCCACCCATTACACTGCTGGACTGAAGATAAACTGTGTACACGGCCGCAGATCATTAGGCCTCAGATGGGTTCTTGAGATGGCAGAGGAGATCCAGAATCTGCAAAAATCAAACACAGAGTCAAGGCAAAGTGAAGAAAACTGTGGGTAAACAGCTATCACCTTACTACTGTAAGGTTCTTGTTACAGAAGCAAGACATATCCATTTAATATTTAGCAGTAGATAATCATTAAGTACATAACTGATTTATCTCTTAATAGACAATACACTAATCAAATCTCGCTCTGCAAAATTTATTTTTTTCAACCTAAAATGAAGTTCCACATTTTCTATATGTTGGCCAATATAAATGAACTGAAACTAGGAGCATAAATACAGATGAAATTGAAAATACACTGATTTAAGTAGTGGAACTTAGGGTTTAAACTACATTTTATTACAAAAAAATATATACTAAACTTAAATGTATGCCCATAAATTAATCCATTATGGATTTAAACACCGTTTTATATCAGCATGTAAATATATACTGACACTCTTAATATCTAATGAAGGCGATTAAATAAAAGGTAACCAAGGAACACTGAATAAGTGCAACAAAACAACTTGCATAACAGCACAACACGCAAAAAGCGCCTTAATGCGACTCCAGGTCAAGTATGTTTTTGTATACATAAGAAGAACGTTAAAGCAACGTAAGTGTTAGGTGTCTGAAACGCTCAATAAGAATCGTGCAGAAAATTAGCCACTAAGATGAGCCCTAGAGCTCAGGTCACCGGCTGCACTTACTATTCACCCTTTCATCTGCTCATGTCAGTTGTGATTAACCTTCGCCAAATACGTCTAATTACCACAAATTTCACAGCTACACAAAGACGCTTTTAATTTAAGACCAGGTCAGGCGGGGCATTGAAGTGGCTCTGAGAAGAGCTCCCTCTCTCTCATGGCTGGCCTCTGCGTTTGCTGTAAAGCCTTACAGTATTGGACTAAAGCAAAGTTATTACCGTCAAAAATCATTATTAGCCTTTGATTTACGGACCCCATTTCTTCTCTTAATTGTTTTCTCTTCGTTCTATTGACAAGTTCTGTTTTGCATTCTTTGAGATATCTTTGTCTTTGGGAGCAAAATGCGAAATGACGTGGAAGAGGAGGGAACGCAGAGATTAGGCCTATAAATAATTCACGTTATATTATCAAAACACAGAAATCCAGTCTAAATTGGAGAATAAATAACAGAGGGGCTAATCACATATTAGATTGCAAACTCACAGATCTCATAAACAGTCGACAGAGGAGCAACGTGTCCTCCATCGTGCCCCTCTTGTGCACAGTTATTCATTATAATCTTGTCACCTAATCATCTCTCATCAAGCCTTAAATCACTGCAAACACTGCGTATGGAAATCAGGCAGGACACTTTATTAATTCTACAATACTATAATATAAGAGGCACAACTTATGGCCCCATAGACACACACACACTTTCAACACTCAAACAATAATTATTTTGGATGAACTTCAATTATGATTTGAATAATTTAAATTTAATTATGGACAGTGGATTCACACATCAGAGGAAATGTTTTCCTAACATTAAATTAGTAGTGTAAATCTAAAAAAGTAGAACGCAATCAAATGCATATCAAGATTGAGTCATTCTTCTGGAGTTTACAGAACCAGCTAGAAATAAAGTGCATTAGCATGTTAAATGGATTTGTTTTAATGTGCAACATATGGGTAATCATATGCAATGCTTGGGGTTGGCAGGACACAAAGAAAATAAGACTAATCACTGCATTGGCATTTGCTAAGAGATACCGTCTTTATGTGCTATAAGCCCGTCCTCAACCTCAACTCACCAAAATGGTAACCCAAAAAACTAGCAGAACAGAAACTCTTTTAAATCCCAACTAAAATCACAATAAAAATGTTTTCACAAAGTCACTTTCCCATTTTGCTCAAAAACAAACATTTATCATGAAATATCAGCATTACTCTCCTGGTCCAGTCCCATGCAAAGCATTCTGGGAACTAAAAGTTATCTGACCAGTTTCAGTAATGCCTACAAATTCTATTAATGTGGTCCCAATGCAAATGAATTAAGTAAACATCAATTTTACAAATTAAAATGGATTGCATGCAATGAAATTAAGTTGTGACAAAAAGTTCAAGAATTGTATTAGCTCATTTTAATTAAGTAAATTGAGCAAGCAGCATTTTTTTTTTCCACTGTACCTTTCTCAAACACATCTATTTCGAACCATAAATTAGAGTCAACACTTTTACACACAGCTTTCTGCAAATATGACCCTATGGTTTCAGTTCATCTCTGTGGATTTTGTGCAATTTAAGCAACATGAAACCAGATTGGGACTCCTAATAGAAAACGAAGACCCAGATGTACAAAAATCAGCGGGGGGCTTTATCTAAATGAATAAACTCTCTGCTGGGGAAGAGTGCGAAGGGGGTGAACGCAGAGCCACTAAATGATCAGAACGCATGGCAACCCTTCCACGCAAGAACTATGATGATCTTCTGCCTTTCTTCTCTTTCTCCCTCTCCTTCCAGGGGATCTGTTTATCCAGGCAGGGTGGCTTTGAACCCTGGAGCCTTTGTAGTTCTGAGGCTTGCGGTGGCATCTGCTAATGTCAATGCTAATGAAATGAGCCCCGTTCCCCTGCCTGTCGACATACTTAAAAAGAGCAGCACGAAAACCAGGGGGGCACGCGGGGAGCACGATTTTATTTTGGGCAGGATCCCTGCATTTATTTATGAATGCATCCATGCACGAGAGAAAACAAAGACCGAAAAACAGGCAAAAGAACCACAAGAGTTGCCAAGTCTGGGACTGCTGCGGAAACCACTTCAATTGACGACGCCACATTAGCGTGAAAGCAGGGAGATGAGCGTCCCTTGGGAAAGTACTGGAAAGCCTTTTTTTCCGCAACACGGCTGCAAGGAACAAAATGATGAAATGAAGAATTAAAGAAATAAGCTTTCATCCAAGAGCAGCTCAGAAGAGGGCCCATGACATACACTTGCTGGGCCCCAGGCTCTGAGGTACAGTCCACTGAACGATTTTCTGGCATGGTGAGAACAAAGGTACAAAATAGTCCAGCCATGTCAGCAACACTTGTGAGATGATGGAGAAAAATCAGGCAGATTTTGCCATTCTCACTTGAGAATCAAAATTTTTTTGTCATGCATTTGAAGTACTTTTCTTCAGATTTGACAGAATCATAGCCAGCTGACAGCCACGCTATCCGCCTCGCTCTCAAGAGAAACAAGCCTTTTTATTAAGTCCTCTTTTCCCAATCACACATTAGTTTCAGATCTCAATCGTATCTCTGATCTTCTTGCCACTGAATTCCATTGGCCTATTTGCTCTGTGTTGCTCTGCATTAGCAGCTGGCGCTAACTGGCTCTCATTTAGCAATTAGCACCAGTTTGCACAATGAAACTAACTGCAGGTCTCCCTCCCTAAAAATATAAACACATCAAAAGCGATTCAATTAGCTTACCCACAAAACACAAATGGGAGATCATAGCATTAGGCAAATTAGAACACGATGAAGGAGCAAAACAACACGCTGGAACATGTTAATTAGAAACTTTCAGGCATTACAGATTCTGAGGGAAATGGAATTGACCTGAAAGAAGAGGATAAAACCAGGCGATTAGATTAAAACACCAATGCCACAGTGTGATCCATTCCAGTGACTTTGTGAGGTTTGGTTGATGGATTGGACATGGTTTCATGTGATAATTATTGAAAGAAAAGACACTTTGCTTTTGATCACTGCAAATTACAATCACAAAACAGTCGACTTGATTAAACTGATACTGTAGTATTTTCCTACAATGGGGAACACCTAGGCGCTGTTTAATGAGAACTTGCTTCAACCTTTTTGCATACTATAACCCCCCGCTATAATGTGATAAAAATTGGGCTACATTTATTTAAAACGTTTGCATTAACTTTGCAGTAGTATCATGAGTCTGACTCAATCTTGTTAAAAAACAAATCAACACCATAAATAAATATCCGTTTATCACCTTCAACAACAAAGCAAGTGCACTTTTTCTGAAGAAAGCCAGTTTTGTGGTGCACGGAAGGAAATAAGCTCAGATGAGCTTGAATGAGCAAAAGCAGCTCTTTATCTGCCTGGTTTGTGCTGCTTCAGAGACACTCTGCTGGACTGCAGTGGTTATCGATGTGGGCAGCAGCGTTAGGTCGATACCTGCAGAAGCGCTCCGGCTGAGATCTCTACCGATTCGTGTAACACCGTTGTGGCGGTTGGACGCAGGTCATGGTGGTGATTAAAGAACAAGAATCTTAAAGCCATGACTGCCTCATTTCAACTGACCTTTAACTTCAAATTTAACCTTCTACTTTTCTTAATCTTACTTTTCAGCTCTTTAAAATCCAGATATATCTGGTCAAAACTGTGATTTTTTTTTATTTAATAGTAAAAAAAGTATTCTCTGACATGTGAATATATTCCTGTTTCTACATTTTCCCTAGATCTTCAATCATTCCTTCACTGTCTCCTCCATCTGATTCTCCAAAGGTTTTCGGTGCTCTAAGGGAAAAAAAACAAGGGTGCGATGACATATTAAAGTTGATTCAAATCTGAACTGACAACGGTTTTGTCTCTGATCAGCGGGTGAGATTGAGTGTGATGGTGAAGAGTTACCTGTGGGCTAGCAGTCAAGATGATATTGATGGACTGCTCCTTTGATCTGGGCCGCTCCTGGACCGGCGCTCCGGCAGCTTTTAAAGGCGCTCCACCAGTTATTGAGGTCGATACCTGGCAGCTAACATGCTGTGTGTTGTTGCCATGGCTCCCCTTTTGAAAGACCAATCCCTAAGCCAATGACCCCTGGTAACCTCAGTACAGATCCCAGAGGTGCCTGTATTAGAGCGGGGAAACGATCACCCAGTAAGATGGACAGGTAGTACAGAAAAATCACAAAATGTAATTTTTTAATATCGTGATTATTTATCATAGAGAGCAATGAGAGAATATGAGAAGAGCAAATGATGAGTATACAGCATTTTAAGTATCGTAGTAATTATAGTTTTAGAAAGATCTCGATAATGTCACAGATTACTGTACGTTTTTTCTAGCCGAAGTCTGCAAACAAACATCAGCTATTTTAAAATCAATATGAACTAACATTTCTCAAATTCTTCTAAGATTAAATTATCTGAGGTATGCCATCATCGCTCATTGTTTAGCTCTATTCCAGGGTTATTCAATTAAAATACCAAGCAGTTCAATCTCCACATTTCCTTTCCAGCAAACATCCAAACAACCATAACTTACACTGTCAATACATTACAAGTCAATATGTTGCATGACTTAAATTAAATAAGCAGTGTGCCTATCAGGATTTTTCATTGCAGAAGTGATTATAGGGTTTATACATTATACATTCATTGATTATACATTCATTGATTATAGGTAATATTCATTGTTGGGAAAACTCAGCCTTAAGGGAGCACAGCCCATATTCACAAAATGTGATGCTGTGGCCCTCATTGTTTTTTAATGTGAATCATGGATTCAAACCTTGGTCAACTGGCAATTAAAAAATAATGAAAAACTGCAACTATATGTCATACGGCGAATAAAAATTTGCGTGCTGACAGCCGAGATAATGGCATATTTTTAAGAGGAGGACTGAGCAGAAAGACTGAAGGTCTGAAGTGCCCCTACATAGTGTCTGGAATTGGTTATGATTCATTGTAAATTTTCAGGTTGACAGCTACAATCCCTTGTAAAGGTAATAAATCAGAATACCTAAATAGTTTAAAAAAGTTGAGACTGCTGCTTTGCCCAGTGTGGAATCTGTAGAGCTTCGAAAATGACTTCATTCATAAAACATCTGCAGCATTAGATCTGAGCAGAACAGAGATATTTTAGGGGATTCTACGTACATGAAATGCTGTTTTAAAGTTTGCCATCGTCATGACAACATTGTCTTGTTGTCTGTCATCTGTGCATGAGAAACAAGTTGCAGATATATTGAGCTAACAAAAAAATTTTTTCCCTGAATTGTGATTCTTAAAGTATATACATTTGTGTAAACACCTTACCAGGGTACATACAGCATGTTGCTTTAGATCCAGTGTCAGTTTCACACTTGTAGAGTACAAACAGTTTATCTGTGTGGAGAAAACACTGTGTTTATAATTATATTCATTTATGGAACATTGGTTGCATCTGGATACAATCTGGATCTCATAAACTCTGACTCTCATGACTGTATTTCCACAAATTTAATTTTAATGATTTTCATGAGAAATTTCTGAGACAATATTGATGCTTACAATAAACAACAACAATTTGAACACGACTAAATAAGAGCAACATCTGAGGAATACAAAAAACTTCTGGGGAATAAAGTCAAATTGCAAGATGTTTGATTTTGGATGTTTTAAAACAAATTGGCTACATTTAATAAAAACTTTATCTTAGTAGTTTTTTTAAAGTCACGCCTCGGTCATTATAGTGCAGGCGTTTCTCCTTTCCTTCATAGCAGCACTACAGAAAATGATCACTCTTATAAGACAGGTCACATTAGCATCGAATTAACATTCAGGCGACAGGCTGAGGTTAGAGGAGAACTGGTCAATCTCACAGTCTCGTCTTGTACTGACTTTGTCAGTCTGTCCTTCCCTTCTCTCCATTTCTGTTTAACTCTCTGTAAATGAATGCCCTTCTTGGCCCACTGTGTGTCTTCCTTGGCCATTTTTTCCACGTTTATTCCTCTTTTTCTGCTGTTTATTCTTTTTCTTGGCACAAGAATCACCAACACAGCACTAATACTGACCCCGCTGAGAACGCACTTTCTGTCTCTCTCTCACTTTCTCTCTCACTTTCTCTCTTCTCTTTCTTTCTTTCTGTCTGTCTTTTCTTCCAGACTTCACCCCAACACTAGACAGTTTTTTGCTATTCAGTCTAGGCTGGGGCCTGTGACCTTCGCTCTTACCCCTGGGGAGCAGTGAAAATGACTGGCCCCCAAATCCCTCCAGCTGAGAATCAGTGAGTGTATCTAGAATGCTCTGATGAACTCTTTCTATGAATGATTTGTAGCCTTTTCTTCATCAGTAAATATAGGAGGTATCGACCCACACGCACCCCGTCTGCTTGCTATTTGCTCAAAGACCTCCCCCCTCCACTCACGTTGGAAACATATTTGAGTTTCTGCTTTCTGATGAAGAACGAAAGCGATTAGAATGGCCACTCACAACACTGACAAAAAACGGTCATTAGACAAACATTTGAAAACATAATAGCACATTGGTGAAAGGTGTCCTGCATATTGCCTGACAGGCCTTAAAGTTAATGCAGTGAATGATTTGAAGTCTATTCATCAGTCAGATGATGTCAGAGGTGGTAAATGTATTCTTTGTATTTCTGGCAACCTACCATCTACAGAGAAGTTCATTTACCAAGACACCGCTAAACAGGTTTTTAGCAAATGTAGTGTAGAAACCTTGACTCATTAATGCATTCTTTATTGCACCTGGTAGCAAAGTTCCACCTGGGTACCACAGTGTTTTCATGATGTCATACATCAGTATCTCAAAGCCATTTTTTAAGATGATAATGTGATTCAACTAGTGCTTTACTGCCATTTTTCTAGGTAATAAGTTGGAAATTCACTTCTGTCATTGGCACTATTTTGGCAACATAGCTGATGTGTTGGTGTCGTCATCAGCCTAAGTAAGAGTTATTTAGATCACACTGTGTCCTGTCTCTATCAGTGAAACTTAAAAACCTTGATCAAGAACATGATCACTCTAGAAACCCTGTGAGGAAGCCCTCCCGCAGCTCCGGACATACCAGACATCACCCCCGCTGTTACACACAAAAACACACACAAAAAACACTTGAGCCAAATATACAGCCTGCCAACCAGAGCAAACCCCACGGCTCACGTGCTAATGAGAGACAAGTGTGCTACAGCTACATGCTATGTCTTCCCTAGACACTTGGGACTCACCGCAACGCTTCACCATCCCTCCTATTAAAAAAAAAAGACAGCATCTCACCACCGAGCGACAAGCCCACAAAGCCAAACTTAATCACTGGTGCAGTGCTTGTTTCCCAGCGTGAGCCCCACGTCCAATTATGAATTCATTTATTTGCGATTTATTTTATGACAAACATGCACAGCACTCCAAACGTAATGGTGCACAAGCCTGTCGTGTGGCGAGCTTCTCGCTGAGTGACTGAAAAGAAGCAAAGCGTGATGGGATTGCTCCAACATCTAATGGGAGTTTGGGGATGCAGGGTGAGTTAATGCTGCAGGCTAATCCTGGAAAAATCACTAGGAAAAGCCAAAAGAAACAAAAATGGCTTTACTGAAATGAGATTTCAAGGCTGAAAATAGACTGAATAACCATGACTAATAAGGGCCTGGTTAATGCTTCGTATAATCTCGCCAAATTAATACGTTAGACGCAATTGGCACGTAATTAATTCCTGTGAGTACACCCAACAAGAAGATTTATTTTAAAATGTCAATCACGCTGTAAAAGCCAGCCCACCAGAGGGATTATGCTACGTGGCCGCATAATTCTAATTATATGGTTATGTGGAATCACATGCTTATATTGACCATATATGCTATGTGTGTATAAACAGCTATTACCTGTGCAGTAAAAATCACTGCTGACAAGGACTGATCATCAAAAGGAAGGTCATTCTAATAGATGAGCAGCCTGCCCATAGCTTTCGCTTTTATGACTTCATAAAGTATGTGTCTCAATGGGACCATCAGTATTCAGTCTCATCTCACAGTACAATTTCTCACCCTCTTTCTCCACAGTGCCAGGCTGTGTGGCAGTGCGGCCCGGGATCCTCGCATCTGGCTTGGAGTCAGGAGTCAAGGTTGGGGAGAGAAAAAAGGCGAGGTGGGCCATGACCGGCCGGGTTCGAGGGGGGGGGTTTGATCGGGGAGCAGATTTAAGCTGGAGCGACAGTCCACCAGTGCACAGCTTTGTCCTGGCTTCAGCTCAAACGCCATCCGACTGCATGCACAGGGCGCCAACGCATGGTGTGCGTGTGTATCACTGCACCCAGATGACATGCTCCCACACACTAACACCAACACACACACACACACTGCAACATCTGTTGATAAACAGACACAAACACATACACATAAAGACTCAATACAAACAAAAACATACAGAAAAATACAAGCATACCAATATGATCGTCTTGGCTATGAGCAAAACAATTTAGAGCAGTTAAACAACAGTCTATCTACCTATTTTAAAAAAAGATCTTAAGTTGCTAATAAAAAGTAGCTAACTACAGTAAAACAAAATGCTTTCTTAATGCTAAAACTATCAGATGATATAATTCCCTTTTGCAATCAGAGCAGTACTAATCTGGCGAAAATAAAGAGAATTTCAATTCATTTTTCACTTGAAATTACCCTCATTTAGATATCAAAACGTATGCTTCTGTGGAATGACTCAAGAAATCTGTTTATGGATTTATGCTTTATGGATCCAAAGATTCATTAAATATCTCTGATTTACCAATGCTACTTAGAAAAGACATTTTAGGAGAACGGGCTCCTAAATGCTTATTTTTAACATTTTAAGGCATCACAGGAACGCAGCAGACATGAGGGCTTTTACAAAAGACACAACTTAATTATGATGCCTCCTAAGATACTTTATTTTGGCCTTCTCAAAAATAGCATCGCAGGTATTCTGTATCTATCTGCATGTGTGCATGGAAGGCAATGTACTGCAAAGCGTTTGATATCAGTCATTTTTGAGGTTTCATTTCAGTTAGAATGCTACTGTAGGCAGCAGATAAGAATTCAGCTCAATAAGTTTAAGAACTGAGCTACATCAGCGAATGCCACAAATGTGTATCTACTATCCAGCAGCATACAGATACCTCCTTTAATACAGTAAGACAATGAGCAATAATCAAACACTGAAGAGTCACTAACAATTTTAATGCTTCCGCAATCTTGCGACGTTAGCCACCATTTGCATTCTGTGTAAATACCAGCAGTAACAGCCATTATTATTATCACTGATCAGCTAAAGTGCCTTTGCCTTGTGCTATTTGCATTTCAATGCCACTTTGACACTGGCTTACGCATCTTTTCTTTATTAAAATCTCAATGTAAAATTAGCAAGAGAATATGCTTAACCTTCTATACCTTCCACGGCAAGAGGATATATTGCCTCTTCTCCATTATTAATAAAATAACAGCACGGGGGGCTGGGGTGTAATATCACCAGCTGTAGGCTGGATGAGGGCTATATTGCTTTAAAGAAGGTGTATGTGTGTGTATTTGAGGCTAGTGTCAGGTCTCATATCTCAAAGCTCAGTGCGGTCCTCACTGGTAACAGCACAACCCGGAACGGTTGGCGAAGGGGGGTGCAGTTATGACCGCTTTGAACAGCCGAAATCCCACCTCATTCGCCCTGCCCGTTTAACACATGATGACGATGGCAAGATTGGGTTTCTCCCTGGGTGCTAATTACGGGGACTAATTAAAGCTATATAATAATATAAAAAGCACACATTTACATCTACACATATAAAAGAGAATAATTAAAAAGTACATGTTTTTTTTATAAATATATAAGTGCACATTCAAATAAGATTGTTCAGTAAACTCAAAAGTTAAACAGACAGCCACAAACAGAAATCATATTCGCCTGAGGAAGTAACCATAGCAACAGTAGGCAGCAGTAAGCAATTTTGTTAGAATTATTATCAGACGTAACATATAAATACTGTCATTCTTTTTCACTTTATTACAAATTCACATATCATAAATGTATTTTTTTCCAATAAGGGTTTTGGTTATTTAAAAGTTTTATCAAAGGTTCAACAAAGGTTTAGTTCAGTCAAAATAAAATTCATCATTATTCACGTCTCGTTACACATACAAACCCTTATGCCTTTTTTCTTCAGCGGAAAACAAAAGAAAAAAATAGTGGAACGTCAACACAGCTCGTTTTTCTATGAAAGTAAACACAGACTACAGCTGTCAGTCACTAACTAATCAGAAGGAAAGTCATATGGGATTGGATATGTAT